>SJYW01015176.1:200988-223130 GCA_006410735.1 Raphicerus campestris
CCCGGATCATCCTGTACACCAGCCCCAAGCATCCTGTATCCTGCATTGAACATACACTGGCGCTTCATTTCTTATATGATAATATACATGTTTCAGTGTCATTCTCCCAAATCATTTTTAAATATTAAAAATGCCTCTGCTTTATAACAAAAATATAAATAATTCAATGAGAGCTTGTCAATTGGAAGGTAGAGTGATAAATGCTCTTCAGACATTTTTTCATTGATTGCTTGAAGCAATGTTGAGTGATATTTATTTTTGCCACTTAATGGGTGAGGAAACAGACACAAGTGATCAGGATATTTCTTATAGTCCTAGAAGAAGTATTAATCAGGCTTCAAAATCACAGTTCCAGTCATGCTGTTTGTCTTTGTTTCCTACTTCCTTCCCAGAAATTATTTTAAAATTTACTTTTTAATGATTTTCTTTAGATACAGAAAACACAAAATGTTAATATAACAAAACTCATATTCATATTGTCATACTCTAGAATTAGCCATTAACTATTTGTATTGGCTTTTACTCTAAGGAAATGATACATTAGGAAAGAAGTTAATGGCCTGCTTAATCATCACCCTATATCTTCTTTATCCCCTTCCAGAGGTAATCATTATTATGCACTACTTCACATCAATTTAGTTATTTCACATACATGCTACAAATATATCTACTCTTTTTTTTTTTTCTGAAGTCATTACTGTATGTGACACTAGTCTGTTGTTAATTCTTCTCATGGCCACTCTTTATTTTCTTAAATTTTGAAGAGAATCTCTTACAGAAACTGACAAGCTCTCAGGAAATGTGACCAGAAGCAGGGAAATGCCACACTAGATAATATAATTTCCAGATCCTTCGAACTAATGGTGGTCTCTGAAGAGAATGGAAAGGCAATTAACTATCCATTGGAACAAGGTCAATTCTATGCATTTTCATGGAATTCTCCATTCCAAAATGTTCAATATACCTCTTCTTAGAAAGGTGTGAATGCACAGAACATGAAAGCCATAACTAAGTGTACAAATCAAACACACATCAAGTTGTTTATTCCAAATATTTTCTCAAAAATGTCAAAGATAAGACTGTAATTAAAATTTTATAAAGTCTAATAGTTTAATTTCTCTTTTCCATGATCTAATAGAGGCTCCACATTTACCTTCAGAAAAGATTAAAACTTTAGGGACTGTATATGGATGTAAACAGCATGGTGGTTCAAAATTATATTGTTTCTGTTTAATATTTTTCCCATTTAATCACAGCATGCATTCTCCATTATTTAGTGCTTTGCTAATTAGAGTTCCATAAGCAAACTTTCCATAGCCAAGATTCTTTGTCTTCCTTGTTTCTGAATCTCTAAAAAAAGTCTTCTCACAACAGTCTATAAATGATAGTACTACTTCTACTTACAGAACTACTTAAATGATGGCTCCATTATCTTTCACAATATTGATGTTTTAAAGGGAGGCTGAGTAGTGCTCAGGACTGAAATATTTGATCTTCTATGAGAATTGGGCTGTCTGCTGGGAAATTTTAACTTAGCCATTCCACAAATGAGAAACCCTCTGTACTCAGAAAAATGCAAAATATAAGCCTTGGAAAAGGCTTTGGGGACTTGGTGCTTATTGATATATAAAAAGATATAAAGGACAGAGCAAAAGGATATAAATTTCATTTGAAGAGGCCCCAATTGTAGTTCTACATGTACAAAGTAATTATAACACATGTGCAATGATATAATACTATAGACCGTACTGTGGTAGATCAACATATTTCTTGATCCATGTACTGAAATTCTGTAACAACTTCAGGCCTCATTTTTCTTGTACTACAAGTGGGATTAATACAACTTGTCATCTCCCTCATAAGGAATATTATGAGGATTCATGAGATTATTAAATGAAGATGCTCCAAGTGTTTAATTTACTCCCTGCCAAGAACTCAGACTCCCACTCACCCTTGCAGGGCAGTAGTGCATATTGGGTGCAGAAAGAGTTAATACACTTGTTTAATTTTTTCCACCTATCTAAGATCTTGTACTTGTGTGTGATATGTAAATAAGAGTATTTATAAGGCATTAGGAGATCCTCAAGGTAAGAGTCAAAATTGTACTTTAAGTAAATTAAAATATAGGAGTTTTTTATTTTTCTAGAAATCTTTTTTAACAGCAGTTGTAAAATCATCAGAATGGCTCCATATTACTTTGTCTTACTCTATGGATGAGAAAATGTATTTTTAAAGATTCATGGGTATAAAAATTAATATATAAGTACATAGACCATCAGGAGTATCATTAAAAGGGCCAAGTTACACCTGAACAGATTTGTGTCATTTCTTGTTATCAAAGTCATTTGATTACTATCTTTCTAAAGCAAGCTCTTTAATAGCTAACAATTATAAAGGTATTTTTGATGCATTATTTAAAACCAATGTCAAATTTAAAGCTAAGGGATGACATAGTCTTTTTATAATCTTTTAAAGTAAATTCTCACTCTGATATATTAAACATCTTGAAAACATAAAAGCTTGTAGAGATGTTCTGAGATGTTCAAAAGTGATAATTATGAATGTTTAATGAAGACTGCTTTATTGAACACATATCTGTCACCATTCTAGAAACTTTAACTTGATGGCGAATGGCTCCATGGCAATCAGGCAAGATGAGCATGGCCCTTAGAATGGCCCATACTGGGGAAACAGATGAGTGATGCCAGTGGCTGATGCGACCATGCCAATGTCTATGCCTATGGCAGAGTCCCATAGGACTTAGATACTCACGTTCTTATCAAATGCCTTATCACTTCTCTCAGAAAGGCCTAAATAAACAAATAAGCAAAAATTAAACCTGTCTCAAACAAGAGAGTTTTTCATAATCTTGAGCGATAACTAATTTTCTCAGGAAAAATGAAAAATTCTTTGTGTTTGGTTTTGATAGCAGAAATCTTTAAAAGAAAAAGAGCAAGAAAAGAAATCAATTTTGGCAAAAGACTTAAAGCACAGAGAGATAAAATGAAGAATAGAATAAAAATGTGCTATTTATATTCACACAAATAAAAATATTTTACAAAAGGGTACCATAAATTTGACATTAATTATGTGATTTGTAGTGTGACTATCATCTTCCAACTAAGCAAATATTCCTTAAAATCAATTCACCTGTACTGTTGGGGATTCTGTAGAATATTTGGGACAGATATAATAGGTGAAAATGTAGCTGAAATATAATTATATTTTTCTTTCCTAACTTTAATATTTCTTAAATTCACTCAATTTCTATTTTCTAGGCTTAGATATACAATTCACTCAATTTCTATTTTTATAGGCTTCAGTTCAGTCACTCAGTCAGGTCTGACTCTTTGAGACCCCATGGACTGCAGCTTTTCTGTCCATTATCAACTCCTGCAGCTTGCTCAAACTCATACCCATCGAATGGATGATGCCATCCAACCATCTCATCCTCTGTTATCCCCTTCTCCTCCTGCATTTAATCTTTCCCCGCATCATTTTCTAAGCTTAGATATTTTATACATGGGCATAAACTTAACTAAGATCATCTTCAGCAAATTTGGAAGTATCAATAACTATATTAATAAAATCAATAATAAAGCTTAAAATTATTTAGAAGCACACCAATTTTTCTGATCATTATCCCATTTGTAAACAAACACTTGCAAATTTTATCTCTAGACATGTATAGTCAAAGAAATAAAAATAAATTTTAATTTTGTATGACCAACTTATGAAGTTGTATGCATTAATAGGAAAGATACTATTTAGGACCCCTGGATTCTAGTACAATTTTGCTAAAACTGTAAAAGTGTAGTTAAAGCTCATGATTGCTGCTTTTGTAAATCTCTCATCTAAACCAGGAAAATAGACATTTTCAGCAAAAAAAAAAGGAAGAAAACAGAAAAACTGATATATATGCAAAGATGTTGATTTTCTTATTTATAAATGTCTTTGTATTTCATTTTGAATATTTATAAAAAGAACACTTGATTAATTGTGTATATTTCATTTACCATTTTTAACACTTCTTTTACTTTCTTCATTCAATATTTTACATAGTTGATCAGCAAATAGATTTTATGGTAACACCACATAGTCTAGTGTTTTTGTTTCTATTATAATGTAATGATATTGTGAACAGAAATATGCTAATACTTCTTTACCTATTGCTTTATATATATAGATGCTGTCAGTGATTCATAGTTGAACACAATGTAGCGCCATGGTATGAGGAAAGTTAAAAAGGGGGGAAAAAAAAGAACTCCCAAGAATCATATCAAGGATCTTTCCCTACCATTTTCCCATCTCCCAGCTAAAGTCCAGACCCTTTCTACAGGCAATCATAGCAACTCCATGACCACAGTCTGTTATGCTTTTTTTAAATTAATTTTTAACTGGAGTAGAGTTGATTTACAATGCTGTGTTAGTTTCTGCTATACAGCAAAGTTAGTCAGTTATACACATGCATGTATTTACTCTTGTTTTAGATTCTATTCTCATATAGGTCATTATGAAGTAATGAATACAGTTCCCTGCACTGTTAAGTAGATTCTTATTAGTTATCTATTTTATACATAGTAGTATGTATGTATCAATCCAAATCTTTCAGTTTATACCACAAGTTTGTTTTCTACATCTGTGACTCAACTTCTGCTTTATAAATAGTTTCACTTGTACCATTTCCTTACATTCCATATACAAGGGATATTATATGATATTTGTCTTTATCTGACTTATTTCACTCAGGATGACAATTTCTGTGTTCATCCATGTCACTGCAAATGACATTTTTTCATTCTTTTTTATGGCTGAGTAATATTCTATTGGGTGTATGTACCACATCTGTTTCCATTCCCTTATCAATAGACATTTAAATTGCTTCTATGTCCTGGTTATTGTATATAGCAATGAAATGAATACTGGGGTACTTTGCCTTTTGAATTATGATTTTCTCTGGATATATGTCCAAGATTGGCATTGTTGGATTATATAGTAGCTCTATTTTTAGTTTTATAAGGAACCTCCATACCATTCTCCATAGTGGTTGTGACAATTTACATCCCAAGGAACAGTGTGGGAAGGTTTCCTTTTCTCCAAACTCTCCCTGGCATTCATTATTTGTAGATTTTTGATGATAGCTGTTCTAACACATGTGAGGTGATAACTCACATGTTATGATGTGCATTTCTCTAATAATTAGTGATGTGAGCATCTTTTCATGTGCCTCTTGGCCATTTGTATGTCTTCATTGGAGAAATGTCTATCTAGATCTCCCATTCATTTTTATTAGATCCTTTGTTTACTATTGAGCTGAATGAACTATATATTTTGGAGATTAGTCCCTTATTGACCACTTCTTGCAAATGTTTTCTCCCATTCTGTGGGGTCTATTTTCATTTCATTGATGGTTTCCAAAAATAAAATACCTAGGAATATACCTACCTAAAGAGGCAAAAAACCTTTACTCAGAAAACTATAAGATGCTGATGAAAGAAATCAAAGATGATGCAAACAGATGAGATACACCATGTTCTTGGGTTGTAAGAATCTTTATTGTTAATAATGTCTATACTACCCAAAGTGATATATAAATTCAATCCAATACCTATCAAGTTACCAAAAGCAGTTTTCAAGGAATTAAAACAAACAATTTTGCAATTTTTGTGGAGACACAAAAGACTCTGAATAGCCAAGGGAATTTTGAGAAAGAAAAATGCAGCTGGAAGAGTCAGGTTCCCTGATTTCAGATTATATTATGACGCTACAATAATCAAAAAAAGTATGGTGCTGNTATGGCTGAGTAATATTCTGTTGGGTGTATGTACCACATCTGTTTCCATTCCCTTATCAATAGACATTTAAATTGCTTCTATGTCCTGGTTATTGTATATAGCAATGAAATGAATACTGGGGTACTTTGCCTTTTGAATTATGATTTTCTCTGGATATATGTCCAAGATTGGCATTGTTGGATTATATAGTAGCTCTATTTTTAGTTTTATAAGGAACCTCCATACCATTCTCCATAGTGGTTGTGACAATTTACATCCCAAGGAACAGTGTGGGAAGGTTTCCTTTTCTCCAAACTCTCCCTGGCATTCATTATTTGTAGATTTTTGATGATAGCTGTTCTAACACATGTGAGGTGATAACTCACATGTTATGATGTGCATTTCTCTAATAATTAGTGATGTGAGCATCTTTTCATGTGCCTCTTGGCCATTTGTATGTCTTCATTGGAGAAATGTCTATCTAGATCTCCCATTCATTTTTATTAGATCCTTTGTTTACTATTGAGCTGAATGAACTATATATTTTGGAGATTAGTCCCTTATTGACCACTTCTTGCAAATGTTTTCTCCCATTCTGTGGGGTCTATTTTCATTTCATTGATGGTTTCCAAAAATAAAATACCTAGGAATATACCTACCTAAAGAGGCAAAAAACCTTTACTCAGAAAACTATAAGATGCTGATGAAAGAAATCAAAGATGATGCAAACAGATGAGATACACCATGTTCTTGGGTTGTAAGAATCTTTATTGTTAATAATGTCTATACTACCCAAAGTAATATATAAATTCAATCCAATACCTATCAAGTTACCAAAAGCAGTTTTCAAGGAATTAAAACAAACAATTTTGCAATTTTTGTGGAGACACAAAAGACTCTGAATAGCCAAGGGAATTTTGAGAAAGAAAAATGCAGCTGGAAGAGTCAGGTTCCCTGATTTCAGATTATATTATGACGCTACAATAATCAAAAAAAGTATGGTGCTGTCACAAAAACAGAAATACAGATCAATGAAACAGTACAGAAAATCCAGAGATAAGTCCATGCACCTTTGGTTACCTACTCTATATCAAAGGAGATAAGAATATAGAGTGGAGAAAAGTCTCTTCAACAAGTGGTGCTGAGAAAATTGGACAGCTAGCTACATGTAAAATATGTTCTAACACTGTACACAAAAATAAACTCAAATGAGCCAAGGACCTAAATATAAGGTCAGAATAGTGTAAAACTCTTAGAGGAAAACAGAGGCAGAATACTCTCTGACATAAATTACAGCAAGATCTTTGATTCATTTCCAAGCATAATAAAAGTAAAGAGAAAAATAAACAAAAGGGGCCTAATTAAACTTAAAGGATTTTTCAGTCTAATTTATACTCAAATAGTAAATGATTATTTGATTAGTGCCTGTCTTCTTTATTAGACTGGGGCGAGGGTCTTTTTTTGTCCTTTTGTTCTAACTCCAGGAATTTATCCAGTCAGCAAGTGCACTATAGGCATTGAACATTTACTAAATTATTTTAAAGTGAAACTGGTATTCAGCAAAACCTAATTTAATGTCATGAAGTAAAAGTGAGTATTAGACACTCAGTCATGTCCGACTCTTTGCTACTCCATGGATTGTAGCCTGTCAGGCTCCTCTGTCCATGGAATTCTCCAGGCAGGAATACTGAAGTGGGTAGCCATTCCCTTCTCTGGGGGGTCAAACCTGGGTCTCCCACATTGCAGGAAGATCCTTTACTGTTTGAGCTACCAAGGAAGCCCCTAACTGTATAATGTGCCAAACAAAAGCAGCATCCAGATAGAAGTTACTGTACCTTTTCTTTCTTTTTGAGACTAATCTATGAGTTGAAATTTTACTTATTGAACTTGGTTCACTCAGTCATTGTTCTCTGCGAACCATTTTGATTAAATCAAACACAAGGAATATTGTTAGGTGATTAAATCCACCTAACACAAGGAAGTCCATTTGTATGCCCAGATATTTCTGTAGTCTAGGAAATGAAATTAGAAAGAGTGCTTATTGTATATCCCTGTATATGTAGTTATTGTTCCTAAATATATTGATAATATATATCAGTGCTATACTAGCAAGATTTAGCCTCTTATGTGTGTTCAGTTGCTTACTGTGTCTCACTCTTAGAGACCCCATAGACTGTAGCCCATCAGGCTCCTCTGGAAAATTTAATGGAATTTCCATGCAAGAATACTGAAATCGGTTGCCATTTCCCACTCTAAAGGATCTTCCCAACCCAGGGATCAAACCGGAATCTTTTGCATCTTCTACATTGACAGGTGGATTCTTTACTACTGTATCACCCAGAAAGCCTGGATTGATCCCATAGTTACATACATTTATTTCCCTATACTTGAAATGCAAAAAATAATAATAATAATAAGCATGATGACTCAAGACAATCCTCATTATAACCATGGAATTGTGTTTGTAGTTTGTATATTAGTCAAGATATATTTCGTCTGAATTTCATCTCTAGCTCCTCTGTGCAACATTCATTCCTAGAAATGGCAACCACGGCCAGTGACAGGCAGCTCCAGATTTACATGGGCTATTATTGGGAGCATTCTGAAATGAAGAGAGTCCTTGCCTTGGGTACATCCAGCTAATGTCTTGGAGATGACTCTGACTGCTTTTTTTGTGGTGAAGTGAGGTCAGATATTCAGCTCCTTGGAAGAAAACAAAGGCCCATGGGATTGGAAAAAAGCTGTTCCCAGAAAGCTAAAGAAAGTTTGCCTAAAGATTAAAGAAAGAAAGAAATGTCTTCTTCCAATGACATTTTCTTTTTCTTAAGAAAAACATTATTAATAAAGTTTGTACACTTTCATCAGAGGATTGAGATATAATAAATATGTGTAAGGACAGAATCTCTATCTTATATGACTTTAATTTCATATATAAAAAGCAGTTGTCCTCCAGCATGTCTTAAGAGAGTCTGGGAAAGAGTTAGGAAGAGCTAACTGTGTAAAATTACCATGCCATCATTTGGTTCATTACAAGTTTATTTTAAAAAGAAGAGAATATTTATTTGATGCAATATGCTTGCCTTAAAAGCAAGTGGCATTTCACTTAAATAACTTCCATTCAGTCAATTGGCGCTTTTGTTGAGAGGGTCAGTGGTAAAGAAAAGTAGAGAAGTTAGAATACCTCAAATAATTTCTTCCACAGAGTATGTGGTGTAGCTGATATTGGCCTCTATTGATCTCATAAAATGAGATGCACATTGGAAGTCTAAATCAATGTAAGATCTTCAGTGGGCTCTAGAATGCAATACTGATGAATAGGAATTCAATGAGTTTCTTCCTAAAAAGCAGAAGTTTTTCTTCTTAAATTCCAGCTTCTTGACTCCCAAAAGTAGGTAAGATTGGCTTTCAAAATAGCAAATTAGGCACACGCACACACACATATATATAGAGAGATGTAAATACATAAGACACACACACACGTGTTAAATCGCTTCAGTCATATCCAACTGTCTGCAACCCTATGGACTGTAGCCTGCCAAGCTGCTCTGTCCATGGGATTCTCCAGGCAAGAATACTGGAGTGGATTGCCATGCCCTCCTCCAGGGATCTTCCAGACCCAGGGAATGAACCTGCATCTCCTACATTTCAGGCGGAGTCTTTACCACTGAATTAATAAATTTCTATGGTTATTTTCTGTTTCAAAATAAGCCATGATCTCCATGCTTTACAAGCAATATATTCTTTCTATTCAATATCTTCAGTAAAAATGATAAAAATAATTGAAAATGTATATCCTAAAATATATATTTCACTCTATTTCTTTCACATTGCACTATGAAATATGTTAGTATTAAAGATGTTTCTAGTAAGTCAAAGAATAATTATATGAAAATATGTCAAATGGCATCCGGTCCCATCACTTCATGGGAAATAGATGGGGAAATAGTGGACTTTATTTTTGGGGGCTCCAAAATCACTGCAGATGGTGACTGCAGCCACGAAATTAAAAGATGCTTATTCCATGGAAGAAAAGTTATGACCAACCTGGATAGCATATTCAAAAGCAGAGACATTACTTTGCCGGCTAAGGTCCATCTAGTCAAGGCTATGGTTTTTCCTGTAGTTGTGTATGGATATGAGAGTTGGACGGTGCAGAAGGCTGAGCGCTGAAGAACTGATGCTTTTAAACTGTGGTGGTTTTTTGTTTTGTTTTGTTTTGTTTTGAACTGTGGTGTTAGAGAAGACTCTTGAGACTCCCTTGGACTGCAAGGAGATCCAACCAGTCCGTTCTGAAGATCAACCCTGGGATTTCTTTGGAAGGAATGATGCTAAAGCTGAAACTCCAGTACTTTGGCCATCTCATGCAAAGAGTTGACTCAGAAAAGACTCTGATGCTGGGAGGGATTGGGGGCAGGAGGAGAAGGGGACAACAGAAGATGAGATGGCTGGATGGCATCACGGACTCGATGGACGCGAGTCTGAGTGAACTCCGGGAGTCGGTGATGGACAGGGAGGCCTGATGTGCTGCGATTCACGGGTTCGCAAAGAGTCGGACACGACTGAGTGACTGAACTGAACTGATGTCACATAATATTTAACAAATGACTGAATTTAGTGTTCTATTACTAAAGAGAAGTAGAAATGATCAGGTCTGTAGTACTTTACACCAGAAGCTAGAAATTCTAGATTTTTTGTAAGTCTTTGGCTCTGCTGCTGATTATTAAATAGCACCAAAAGATTTCTGGATCATCTATGACTCTTTATTCATCTTAAAGAAGAAGAAAAAAATTATCCTTCTTCAAAGTATTACAATGAAAATGGCTAAACATCTCATGGTGGTGGTCAGAAGCTTAAATTATGACATGTGGAAATGTTAGAAATTAGGGAAGCAGGGTATTTCTGGAAGTTTGCAAGAATTCACAAACTTGCATGAGAAACCATGGTCTGGCAAATTTTCCTGAGCCAGGAAGTTGCTATTGGTCTACACAGAAAATCCATAATCACGTCATGATGCAACAATGTATTCAAGTTCTTTAGGTGGAACATGATCTCCTGGGACTGAATAGCTAAAGCAGGGACTTTCAGATCGCTTGTTCAGCAACAGCTCACATGTTCCTTAAAATCTAAAGCCTTGTATTCACTTCTGACAATTCAAATTATTTGTCACATGTTGTTCCTATAAGAAAATAGTTTGAGAGAGATGAAAAGGTAAACATTTCCCAATAGGTGTAATAGACTAGAGAATAAAAATAATGTAACTGTTCTAAGAGCAGGTAATCTAAAAGTATAATCAATGTTGATATAAAGCAGCATGAAACATTTGAGATCTTCTTCCTTCCTGCTCAGGATCCTTCGAAAATGAATCAACTGCAATTATTTTCAACCTTTGCTTCACATGCAAATTAGTGGGAAGAGGCTAAAAATCTGATGTACACCCCAAACCCCAGGCCAAATAATAAATATTTCTGGGAGTGAAGCTCTGGTTTTCATGTTTTAAAACTTGTACAGGGGATTCTAATGTGCATCCAAATGTAAAGCCACTGATCTAGTACAACACATAGCTCCCAACAGTAGAAATTCCTTTCTGACTGCTGTAAGAAAAAGTGGTAAACCATCTCTTCCTTTTCTTAAAAGAGTTGAATATAAAAAATAACCACTCATAAAACCTGTAAAGATTAACAATTAAAGCAGTGCTAGAATACTGAAGTCACTGTCTTAAAGTCCTCAAAATAAGCTTTTTCTCTCATGATTGACTTTTTTATCTTCAGAAGTGTTACTTATTTTATTTATGGACTTACCTGGCAACACGAATGCTCTGTCTGGCATTCACAGACCATATCCATCATTTACTCAACACAGTATAACAGCACCTTGTAAATGTCACCTTATTTGTGCATACCTGTAAAACACAGATATTGAGTGTCATATGCAGGCTTGGGTGTGATAATGTGCATAATTTGCAGGGCCATGAGCAAGATGGAAATGCTGTAAGCCTTGTTCAGAAACATTAAAAACTGTAAGAAGACAGCATCAGAACATTAAATCTGTAGAGTCCAAAGTGACTGCACAGGTAACATACTCGTTAGAAAGGGGCCCTGCATATGAGTTTTTTGTTTGTTTGTTTGTTTTTTAGGAAACTTGGATGTGAAAGAAAGAATGAAAAGGAGCAGAGATGAATAGCTAAGCAGAGGAACAGAAAAAACTTCAGTACCTTTCACACTAATTGTTTCATTTTTCTACTAGTACTGGTCCACAAACTTGCTAGTGAGCCAAATCCAGCCCACTCCTTGTTTTAGTATAAAGATTTATTGGAGCACAGTCAGGTTCCTTCATTAATGAATTCCTGTGACTACCTTTGTACCACTAAAGTGGAATGAATGATTAATGATAGACTCTACATGACCTGCAAAGCCTAGTTTAAAATCACTTTATGGTTCTTTACAGAAAACTTTGATACCCTCCAAGTAGTTTTATGGCAAACCGCTTCAGTATTCTTGCCTTGAGANCGAGTCTGAGTGAACTCCGGGAGTCGGTGATGGACAGGGAGGCCTGATGTGCTGCGATTCACGGGTTCGCAAAGAGTCGGACACGACTGAGTGACTGAACTGAACTGATGTCACATAATATTTAACAAATGACTGAATTTAGTGTTCTATTACTAAAGAGAAGTAGAAATGATCAGGTCTGTAGTACTTTACACCAGAAGCTAGAAATTCTAGATTTTTTGTAAGTCTTTGGCTCTGCTGCTGATTATTAAATAGCACCAAAAGATTTCTGGATCATCTATGACTCTTTATTCATCTTAAAGAAGAAGAAAAAAATTATCCTTCTTCAAAGTATTACAATGAAAATGGCTAAACATCTCATGGTGGTGGTCAGAAGCTTAAATTATGACATGTGGAAATGTTAGAAATTAGGGAAGCAGGGTATTTCTGGAAGTTTGCAAGAATTCACAAACTTGCATGAGAAACCATGGTCTGGCAAATTTTCCTGAGCCAGGAAGTTGCTATTGGTCTACACAGAAAATCCATAATCACGTCATGATGCAACAATGTATTCAAGTTCTTTAGGTGGAACATGATCTCCTGGGACTGAATAGCTAAAGCAGGGACTTTCAGATCGCTTGTTCAGCAACAGCTCACATGTTCCTTAAAATCTAAAGCCTTGTATTCACTTCTGACAATTCAAATTATTTGTCACATGTTGTTCCTATAAGAAAATAGTTTGAGAGAGATGAAAAGGTAAACATTTCCCAATAGGTGTAATAGACTAGAGAATAAAAATAATGTAACTGTTCTAAGAGCAGGTAATCTAAAAGTATAATCAATGTTGATATAAAGCAGCATGAAACATTTGAGATCTTCTTCCTTCCTGCTCAGGATCCTTCGAAAATGAATCAACTGCAATTATTTTCAACCTTTGCTTCACATGCAAATTAGTGGGAAGAGGCTAAAAATCTGATGTACACCCCAAACCCCAGGCCAAATAATAAATATTTCTGGGAGTGAAGCTCTGGTTTTCATGTTTTAAAACTTGTACAGGGGATTCTAATGTGCATCCAAATGTAAAGCCACTGATCTAGTACAACACACAGCTCCCAACAGTAGAAATTCCTTTCTGACTGCTGTAAGAAAAAGTGGTAAACCATCTCTTCCTTTTCTTAAAAGAGTTGAATATAAAAAATAACCACTCATAAAACCTGTAAAGATTAACAATTAAAGCAGTGCTAGAATACTGAAGTCACTGTCTTAAAGTCCTCAAAATAAGCTTTTTCTCTCATGATTGACTTTTTTATCTTCAGAAGTGTTACTTATTTTATTTATGGACTTACCTGGCAACACGAATGCTCTGTCTGGCATTCACAGACCATATCCATCATTTACTCAACACAGTATAACAGCACCTTGTAAATGTCACCTTATTTGTGCATACCTGTAAAACACAGATATTGAGTGTCATATGCAGGCTTGGGTGTGATAATGTGCATAATTTGCAGGGCCATGAGCAAGATGGAAATGCTGTAAGCCTTGTTCAGAAACATTAAAAACTGTAAGAAGACAGCATCAGAACATTAAATCTGTAGAGTCCAAAGTGACTGCACAGGTAACATACTCGTTAGAAAGGGGCCCTGCATATGAGTTTTTTGTTTGTTTGTTTGTTTTTTAGGAAACTTGGATGTGAAAGAAAGAATGAAAAGGAGCAGAGATGAATAGCTAAGCAGAGGAACAGAAAAAACTTCAGTACCTTTCACACTAATTGTTTCATTTTTCTACTAGTACTGGTCCACAAACTTGCTAGTGAGCCAAATCCAGCCCACTCCTTGTTTTAGTATAAAGATTTATTGGAGCACAGTCAGGTTCCTTCATTAATGAATTCCTGTGACTACCTTTGTACCACTAAAGTGGAATGAATGATTAATGATAGACTCTACATGACCTGCAAAGCCTAGTTTAAAATCACTTTATGGTTCTTTACAGAAAACTTTGATACCCTCCAAGTAGTTTTATGGCAAACCGCTTCAGTATTCTTGCCTTGAGAACGCCATGAACAGTACGAAAAGGTAAAAAGATAGGACACAGAAAGATGAACTTCCCAGGTCAGTAGTTGCCCAGTATGTTACTGGAGATCAACAGAGAAATAACTCCGGAAAGAATGAAGAGACAGAGCCAAAGCAAAAACAAAACCCAGTTGTGGATGTGACTGGTGATGGAAGTAAAGTCCAATGCTGTAAAGAGTAATGCTGCATAGGAATCTGGACGGTTAGGTCCATGAATCAAGGTAAATTGGAAGTGGTCAAACAGGAGACGGCAAGAGTGAACAATGACATTTTAGGAATCAGTGAACTAAAGTGGACTGGAATGGGTGAATTTAATTCAGATGACCATTATATCTACTACTGTGGGCAAGAATCTCTCAGAAGAAACGGTGTATCCTTCATAGTTGACAAAATAGTCCAAAATGCAGTATTTGGAGGCAATCTCAAAAATGACAGAATCATCTCTGTCCGTTTCCAAGGCAAACCATTCAATATCAAAGTAATCCAAGTTTATGACCCAACCAGTAATGCTGAAGAAGCTGAAATTGAATGATTCTGTGAAGACCTACAAAACCTTTTAGAACTAATACCCCCAAAAGATGTCATTTTCATTATAGGGAACAGGGATACAAAAGTAGTAAGTCAAGAGATACCTGGGGTATAGGTAAATTTGGCCTTGGAGTATATAATGAACCATGGAAAAGGCTAATAGAGTTTTCCCAAGAGAACAAAATGGTCATAGAAAACACCATCTTCCAACAGCATAGGAGAAGACTCTACACATGAACATAACCAGATGGTCAGTACAAAAATCAAACTGATAATATTCTTTGCAGCGAAAGATGGGAAAGCTCTATTCAGTCAGCAAAAACAAAACTGGGAGTTGACTGTGGCTCAGATCATGAACTCTTCATTGCCAAAGTTAGACTTAATTTGAAGAAAGTAGGGGAAACTGCTAGACCATTCAGGTATGACCTAAATCAAATCCCTTACGATTATAGAGTGGAAATAACAAATAGACTCAAGGGACTAAATCTGATAGACAGAGTGCCTGAATAATGTGCCTCCTGTCAATGGAGGTTTGTGACATTATACAGGAAGCAGTAACCAAGACCATCTCCAAGAAAAAGAAATGCAAAAAGGCAAAATGCTTGTCTGGGGAGGCCAAACAAATAGCTGAGAAAAAGAAGAGAAGTGAAAGGCAATGGAGAAAAGGAAAGATATAAGCATCTGGATGCAGAGTTCTAAACAATAGGAAGGAGAGATAAGAAAGTCATCCTCAGTGAGCAGTGCAAAGAAATAGGGGAAAACAAAGAATTGGAAAGACTAGAGATCTCTTCAA
Organism: Raphicerus campestris; assembly: GCA_006410735.1. Classification (NCBI taxonomy): domain Eukaryota; kingdom Metazoa; phylum Chordata; class Mammalia; order Artiodactyla; family Bovidae; genus Raphicerus; species Raphicerus campestris. The sequence goes on from SJYW01015176.1 coordinate 216,641, forward strand.
GAATATTAGAGATACCAAGGGAACATTTCATTCAAACATGGGCACAATAAAAAACAGAAATTGTGTGAACCTAACAGAGGTAGATGATATTCACAAGAGGTGGCAAAAATACACAGAAACTCTACAAAATAAGATCTTCATGATCCAGATAACCATGATGGTGTGATCACTCACCTAGAGCCAGACATCCTGGAATGTGAAGTCAACTGGGCAATAGGAAGCATCACTACAAACAAAGCTAGTGGAGGTAATGGAATTCCAGTTTAGCTATTTCAATTCCTAAAAGATGATGCTGTGAAAGTGCTGCACTCAATATGCCAGCAAATATGGAAAACTCAGCAGTGGCCACAGGACTAGAAGAGGTCAGCTTTCATTCCAATCTCAAAGAAAGGTAATGCTAAAGAATGCTCAAACTACCACGCAATTGCACTCATCTCACACCTTAGCAAAATAATGCTCAAAATTCCACAAGCCAGGGTTTAAGAATACATGAACTGTGAACTTTCACATGTTCAAGCTGAATTTAGAAAAGGCAGAACCAGGGATCAAATTGCAAACATCTGTTGGATCATCAAAAAAGCTAAAGAGTTCTAGAAAACATCTACTTCTGCTTTATTTACTACACCAAAGCCTTTGACTTTGTGGGTCGCAACAAACTATGGAAAGTTCTTCAAGAAATGAAAACACCAGACCACTTGACCCACCTCTTGAGAAACCTATATGCAAGTCAGGAAGCAACAGTTGGAACTGGACATTGAATAACAGACTGGTTTTAAATAGGGAAAGGAGTATGTCAAGTCTTTATATTGTCACCCTGCTTATTTAACTTATATACAGAGTACATCATGAGAAATACTGGGCTGGAGGAGGAATAAACAGGAATCAAGTGTGCTGGGAGAAATATCAATAACCTCAGATTTGCTGATGACACCACCCTTATCGCAGAAAGTGAAGAAGAACTAAAGAGACTTGATGAAAGTGAAAGAGGAGAGTGAAAACGTTGGCTTAAAGCTCAACATTCAGAAAACTAAGATCACGGCATGTGGTCCCATCACTTCATGGGAAATGAATGGGGAAACAGTGAAAGTAGTGGCAAATTTTATTTTCTTGGGTTCCAAAATCACTGCAAATTCATGGTTCCAAAATCACGGTGACTGCAGTCATGAAATTAAGACATTTGTCCTTGGAACAAAAGTTATGATTAACCGTGACAGCATATTAAAAAGTGGAGACATTACTTTGCCAACAAAGGTTTGTCTAGTCAAAGCTATGGCTTTTCCAGTGGTAGTGTATGGATGTAAGAGTTGGACTATAAAGAAAGCTGAGCTCTGATGAATTGATGCTTTTGAACTGTGGTGTTGGAGAAAACGCTTGAGAATCCGTTGGACTGCAAGGAGATCCAACCAGTCCATTATAAAGGAAATCAGTCCTGAATATTTATTGGAAGGACTTATGCTGAAGCTGAAACTCCAATACTTTGGCCACCTGATGTAAAGAACTGACTTATTTGAAAAGACCCTGGTGCTGGGAAAGATTGAAGGCAGGAGGAGAGGGGAACAACAGAAGATGAGATGGTTCAATGGCCTCACCGACTCTATGGACCTGGGTTTGAGTATATCCAGGAATTGGTGACAGACAGGGAAGCCTGGCTTGCTGCAGTCCATGAGGTTGCAAAGAGTCAGACACAACTGAGCAACTGAACTGAACTGAAGTAGTATCATAAACTAAACACTAATACAACTTGAAAAAAGTTAAATATGTTTTTCGTCACTTCTCTATTTCGAGGTAACTGGAACAATTCCTTCTTCATTATTTTTATACTAAAATATGAAGATGGATCCCAAGTAGCTCTTTAAAATTTAGATTAGCAAATAATTATCATTAGTTGGTCCCATCTATCAATCCCTGTTATGTCATCACAAGTTCTGATAAAAAAAAAATGCACAGTGTATCCAGAAGTATACATCTCAGAGGAATGAAATTTAACTAATTTATCTCAACAGTCCACAGTATCTCTGAATCATTTGCGGATGAAAACTCATTACATCCTTACTTACAGCATTTTTAGGTGCCATACTACAGAGAGTGCCTATATACCTCTTCTGCAAATGCCACATTAGCAAGGCTATCAAAGGCCAACATTTAGACTCAGTTTTTAGAAAACTCATTTAAAACAACTGGGCAATTATATAAAGACTTATTCATAAAACAAAGCAAATCTTATTACGAGTCCCATGCTCAGAAATTGCCAACTTTCTTTTAATGACCTCCTGAATTTCAGGAAAACAGAAGTAGAATAACTATGCACCGGGGAGGTAGCTAGAGAAGTATTTAGTTCTTCAGAAATACAGTTTCACTTCAAGCATTAAGCAATCAGGGATGAGTTGTAAGTTTAGAGCAAAACATGTAAAACTCACCTATTTTGTTTTGTTTTTGTTTTTTAATTTTTACTTTATTTTACTTTATAATACTGTATTGGTTTTGCCATACATTGACATGAATCCGCCATGGGTGTACATGAGTTCCCAATCCTGAAGCCCCCTCCCACCTCCCACCTCATATCATCTCTCTGGATCATCCCCGTGCATTAGCCCCAAGCATCCCGTATCCTGTATCGAACATAGACTGGCGATTTGTTGCTTACGTGATAGTATATATGTTTCAATGCCAATCTCTCACATTATCCCATCCTCTCCCTTATTCAAATAGAGGGAAAGTTCAAAAAAAGGCAGTTGGACTTATTCTTTTCTCTGTCAAGAACTGAGATTTTACCACACATGTTACACTGGCCATTTAGAAAACATGCACAATGGCATTTGTATAGTTTTAAACTATAAAACAAAAATTACAAAACTAACAACAGATGAAGATAATAAAATTCTAGCATATTGCAAGTAAGTTTAAATACTGTGTTCAGCTCCCATGCGGTGTGCTATTTGGTCTGATGGACTGAATGTGACAAATGTTACTGGTAATGCACAGTCCATGCCCGCATATAGACACAAAATCCAATTTTTGTGACAAACTTTTTCTTTCTTTCATTTTTGCTTTATTTTTAATTTCTATCTGCATAATTCTAAGAGATTTTGAGTTCATTTCAAAACATAGTAAAGAAGGTTAACCAGTATCTTTTCATTACCTGGATCCTATTATTTTGTGGTGTTATTCAAAGATAACCCATTGTATTAATTGCAAAATATGGTGCAGGTGCCTTGTAGCAGGTCTGAGAAAGTCACCAGTTTCTGACATTTCAAAACCCTTCTAACACTAGCAAATGAAAATAAAAATAACAAATGCAAGATATTTCCCAATCCTATATCTTTCACTATTTCCATGTCTGTTATATCTTGAATTGACACTTTCACTAAGATTCTTCCCAGAATCATATCATAGCACTTTCATCACTGCTTTCATGCATGATTTCCCAACAAAACTTTGGACAAACCTACATTTTGAATCAGAGCTTTTCATCAAAGTGTAATATACAAACAGAAAAGCAAACAAATAAAAGTCTTCAGCTCAGTTAATTTTACAACTAGAACACTTTTATTTAATCAGCATCAAATAAAGTATTAGAAAATTCTAATATACCAGAAGCCCCTGTTGCTTTCTTTTGGTTATTGTCTCCTAAGAGGTGCTAATATCATGAATTCTAACCTCAGATAATGGGATCATATAGAATGAGATGCTGGATTCTCATGCTCAGTATTATGCTTGTGATATTATCACATGTATTTTTATTTTTATTTTTGACAGAATTATCTTTTTGCTATGAATCAGCATTTTTGGTCTTCTTTATAAATTGCTTCATTATACAATTCTGCATTTATTCATTTTTATTGTCTTCTAGTTCAATTAACTATGTGATAATGTCTACTTCTTGTAATCAACTATTCTTGGCATTATGAGAATAAAATTTTCTGTTAAAATATATCTTTGTCTTAAGGAGTTTAATATTTAGTGGAAGGAACCAAACATAACTAACTCAAATGTCATACAGAATTATAGAAACTCTAAACAGAAATATAAGAAACATACTGCAAAAATATGAAAGTAAGATGTACTTATTTTGCCTGAGGAAGCCAGAGAAAATTTCATCTATGAAGCTGTCTTGATGATTAAAAAGGGCTTAGTTAGCTAAGGATCACTGAGAGCATAGATGAACAAGGTCAGGTAAAACAAAACCAAAAAGAATCACCAGGAATAATTGGGATCTAATGTACCAGCTAATTCTGGAAATGTATCTTGAGGGCATTTTCCCCCATGCAGGAGTTATTCAGTTCCCCTTCCATTTTCTTTTGGAAAGTAACCAGTTCTCAATTTGTTCCACTGGTTTTCATGGCTAAACTGATTTCTTGATTCTACTTGGATTACACCCTGTTCATTGCCTTTAATGCTGTCATTCTTCCAAAGGTGATCACACTGAGGGAAAACAAGATGACAAAGTAGGAGGATGCTGAGCTCACTGCCTCACAACAAACATGTCAAAAATACCATACATGTTGAACAATTCTCACTGGATACAAACTGGAGACTGGCAGAAAAGGGCTATGCAACAAAGGTTATAAAGAAAGATCTATAGGAAGTCAGGTAGGAAGGGAGAAGCAGCAAGCAGGTAGAAACCTTCATCCCTAGCTGGGGCTACAGAAGAGGAGATTGGAGATCACATAACTGAAGATCCTTCCTTGGGAGTAAGGATATGGTGTCATATATTTGGCACCCCAACCCTTGGGTCTGATATTGAGGGGTCTCCTTCAGTTCAGTTCAGTCGCTCAGTCGTGCCCGACTCTTTGCAACACCATGGACTGCCACACGCCAGGTTTCCTTCTCCATCACCAACTCCCAGAGCTTGCTCAAACTCATGTCCATCGAGTTGGTAATGCCATCCAACCATCTCATCCTCTGTCCTCCCCTTCTCCTCCTGCTTTCAGTCTTCACCAGCATCAAGGTCTTTTCCAGAGATTCAGTTATTTGCATCAGGTGGCCAAAACACTGGAGTTTCAGCTTCAGCATCAGTCCTTCCAATGAATATTCAGGACTGATTTCCTTTAAGATTGATTGGTTGGATCTCCTTGCAGGCCAAGGGATTCTCAAGAGTTTTCTCCAACACCACAGTTCAAAAGCATCAGTTCTTTGCACTCAGCTTTCTTTATAATCCAAGGCTCACATCCCTAGATGACCACTGGAAAAACCATAACTTTGACTAGATGGGCCTTTGTCAGCAAAGTAATGTCTCTGATTTTTAATATGCTGCCTAGGTTGCTCATAGCTTTTCTTCTAAAGACTAAGCATCTTTTAATTTTATGACTGTAGTTACCATCTGCAGTGATTTTGGAAACCAAGAAAATAAAGTCTGTTACTATTTGTATTATTTCTCCATCTATTTGCCATGGAGTGATGGGACCAGATGCCATGATCTTACATTTTGAATGTTGAGTTTTATGCCAACTTTTTCACTCTCCTCTTTCACTTTCATCAAGAGGCTCTTTAGTTCTTCTTTGCTTTCTGCCATAAGGGTGGTATCATCTGCATATCTGAGGTTATTGATATTTCTCCTGGCAATCTTGATTCCAGCTTGTGCTTCACCCAGACTGGCATTTTTCTTGATGTACTCTGCATATGGAACCAGTCTGATGTTCCATGTCCAGTTCTAACTGTTGCTTCTTGACCTGCATACAGATTTCTTAGGAGGCAGGTATGGTGGTCTGGTATTCCCATCTTTTGAAGAATTTTCCACAGTTTATTTTGACCTACATAGTCAATGGCTTTGGCAACATCAATAAAGCAGAATAGATGGTTTTTGTTTTGTTTTGTTTTTTCTGGAAATCTGCTGCTTTTTCTATGATCCAACGGATGTTGGCAATTTGATCTTTGGTTCCTCCTCTAGTTTTCCTAAATCCAGCTTAAACATCTGGAAGTTCACAGTTCATGTACTGTTGAAGCCTGGCTTGGAGCATTTTGAGCATTACTTTCTTAGAGTGTGAGATGAGAGAAATTGTGTGAGAGTTTGAACATTCTTTGGCATAGCCCTTCCTTGGGACTGGAATGAAAACTGACTTTTTCCAGTCCTGAGGTCACTGCTGAGTTTTCCAAATTTTTTGGCATATTGAGTGCAGCACTTTCACAGCATCATCTTTTAGGATTTGAAATAGCTCAACTGGAATTCCATCACCTCCACTAGCTTTGTTCATCATGATGCTTCCTAAGGCCCATATGACTTTGCATTCCAAGATCTGTGGTTCTAAATAAGTAATCACACCATCATGGTTATCTGGGTCAGGAAAATCTTTTCTGTATAGCTCTTCTGTGTATTTTTGCTACTTCTTCTTAATATCTTCTGCTTCTGTTAGGTCCATACCATTTCTGTCCTTTATTGTGCCCATGTTTGCAAGTAAAATTCCCTTCAATTCAGTTCAGATCAGTCGCTCAGTCATGTCCGACTCTTTGCGATCCCATGTCTCTAATTTTCTTGAAGACATTTCTAGTCTTT
>SJYW01015176.1:228239-293114 GCA_006410735.1 Raphicerus campestris
TTTTCTGGAAATCTGCTGCTTTTTCTATGATCCAACGGATGTTGGCAATTTGATCTTTGGTTCCTCCTCTAGTTTTCCTAAATCCAGCTTAAACATCTGGAAGTTCACAGTTCATGTACTGTTGAAGCCTGGCTTGGAGCATTTTGAGCATTACTTTCTTAGAGTGTGAGATGAGAGAAATTGTGTGAGAGTTTGAACATTCTTTGGCATAGCCCTTCTTTGGGACTGGAATGAAAACTGAATTTTTCCAGTCCTGAGGTCACTGCTGAGTTTTCCAAATTTTCTGGCATATTGAGTGCAGCACTTTCACAGCATCATCTTTTAGGATTTGAAATAGCTCAACTGGAATTCCATCACCTCCACTAGCTTTGTTCATCATGATGCTTCCTAAGGCCCATATGACTTTGCATTCCAAGATCTGTGGTTCTAAATAAGTAATCACACCATCATGGTTATCTGGGTCAGGAAAATCTTTTCTGTATAGCTCTTCTGTGTATTTTTGCTACTTCTTCTTAATATCTTCTGCTTCTGTTAGGTCCATACCATTTCTGTCCTTTATTGTGCCCATGTTTGCAAGTAAAATTCCCTTCAATTCAGTTCAGATCAGTCGCTCAGTCATGTCCAACTCTTTGCAATCCCATGTCTCTAATTTTCTTGAAGACATTTCTAGTCTTTCCCATTCTATTTTTTTTCCCTCTAATTCTTTGCATTGAGGAGCCTCCTTAGCTGGTTCAAAAACCAGCGGGACTTATGAGAAAGCTGTGAGACTGAGACTTCAGTCATAAAGGGTGTGCACACATGTTTCTGATCTTCTGGGAACAGCGCAGAGAAAGGAAACTGAAACTTCCTGGCGTTCTGGCCAGTTTTTTTGACCTCAGTCCTAACAGGGTACCTGTTCTAGGCTCTCTTATTCTAGGGCATAGCTCCCTTGGTAAAGGGGAATGAGCATGCTCAGAGAATAGAACCAACTTGGACCAGACCCTGCCTATGGACAGAGCAAAGACAGCCACTATGTACACAAATGTCATATACATGCATGTATATAGTCTATACAAAATATTAGTACAAAATTATATAGGTGTGTGTAGCAGCTTTATTGGAGAAGGAAATGGCAACCCACTACAGTTTCTTGCCTAGAGAACCCTGTGGACAGAGGAGCTTTGGGCTGCTGTCCATAGAATGGCAGAGTCAGACATGACTGAAGTGACTTAGCATGCATGCACACATTGGAAAAGGAAATGGCAACCCACTCCAGTATTCTTGCCTGGAGAATCCCAAGAACAGAGGAGCTTGGGGGCCTGCCGTCTATGGGGTCGCACAGAGTCAGACATGACTGAAGTGACCTAGCAGCAGCAGCAGTATATATTCATTTTTGCATGTTTTAAATCACATTTTATTTGAAGCTCAATGCGTCCTTTAAAATGTTGAATTTAAAGTCATAATGAAAAGCCTGACTTGTTGTCTAATCTCTTCTTTCATATGTATTGCAACAGTCCACATCTATCCTCTGTTACCTTAATTTTTACTTATATGAATAAACATTCATATTCTTACAATAAGCTGTTTTTTTTAAATAATACTTTATTTTTAATCATACTAACATTNAAAGCCTGACTTGTTATCTAATCTCTTCTTTCATATGTATTGCAACAGTCCACATCTATCCTCTGTTACCTTAATTTTTACTTATATGAATAAACATTCATATTCTTACAATAAGCTGTTTTTTTAAAATAATACTTTATTTTTAATCATACTAACATTTGATTCCTGCTAAGCATGAAATTATTTTAGCCCCTGCCTTATGTTCTACAACCAGTATGGACACAGGTGCTCAAAATAAATGAGTACTGTATGGTTGTAGTAATGTCAACAGTGCTGATTTTAGCATTATTACTCTTGAAATTGCTCTTTGTGCTTCTCTGAATCATCTCCCTGTGTGTCTGTGCATCATTGACTTTCTTCAAATTTCCACAAGGTAACTGTCAAGGCATCTTTATGCCTTCCAGTCTCATCACACAGTCAGTTCAGTGCAGCTAAGCTGTAAACTATACATCGTGTATGTCTGCAAAATAAAGGGACAGGTGATTGGAAACTAGCCAAAATGAGGTCAGAGGGGAAATTTTGAAGGAAAAAAATGGATCAGAGTGATTCTTTTGGGGGGATTAAGAATATCTGTCATAAGAACTACTTAATCTGAAGTTTATTTTCTTTTTGTAGATATGTAATAAAGTAAATTTATGCATAAAACTAAGTAAAAGATCAGTTAAAATACTATTACTAAAGAATTTTAAAGTATAATTATGATCTTCACCATTTGGTATGCATGAGTTACTTGGACAAATATTTGATCAAATTAAAATATCAACCTACTCAAACTCAATTGACTTTTTTCCTTAAATGGATTTATCAAAAAATACATTGATGAATTATGCAAAAACACAAATTTATTTAGCATCTTCTATTTAATGGCACTCCACCCCAGTACTTTTGCCTGGAAAATCCAATGGACGGAGGAGCCTGGTGGGCTGCAGTCCATGGGGTCGCTGAGAATCAGACACAACTGAGCAACTTCATTTTCACTTTTAACTTTCACGCATTGGAGAAGGAAATGGCAACCCACTCCAGTATTCTTGCCTGGAGAATCCTAGGGATAGGGGAGCCCAGTGGACTGCCATCTATGGGGTCACACTTAGTTGGACACGACTGAAGCGACTTAGCAGCAGCATCCATAGAAAACAATCCTATTAACAAATGATACAGTATGTAATAAGATACTGTTCATGCCCTTCATTATTATATTCTATCAAAGTAAACAAAGCTGGATGAGCATTCTCTCAGATCTCTTTTCTTGTAAATTTATGGAATAATGTACAATGTGAACAAAATGAGACCACTTGTTAAAATATAAATTATAATACACATTTCCTCTGCTTCCTTATGACTTTCCTATTTTCCCTTGCTCTGTGGGAACTTTTATTATNCAGATCTCTTTTCTTGTAAATTTATGGAATAATGTACAGTGTGAACAAAATGAGACCACTTGTTAAAATATAAATTATAATACACATTTCCTCTGCTTCCTTATGACTTTCCTATTTTCCCTTGCTCTGTGGGAACTTTTATTATATGTCCTAGTAAAATTGGAAGATTTGTCAATACTAATGAAAACATATGGATGCAAAGTGGAAAAAAATGTAATCAATGTAGATGCATTCTCCTAATCATATAACTGTATTACTTGATTTGGGGATGCACCAGCTTGGCACAGAAAATTTTGTGATCATTAAAACTATCCATCCAACCTGATCAATTTTGTCCACAGAAACTATTTCTGTGCCACTTTACTGTCTTTCTTCCTGTTGTTTTGTTGTTCATTCTCCCAGTCACAACTGACTCTTTACAATTCCATGGACTGCAGCATGCCAGGCCTCCCTGTCTTTCACCATCCCCCAGAGTTTGCCCAAGTTCATGTCCATTGCATCGGTAATACCATCCAGTCATCTCATCCTCAGTCACCCTCTTCTCCTTTTGTTTTCTACCTTTCCCATCATCAAGGTTTTTCAAATGAGCTGATTGCTTGAATCAGGTGATCAAAGTATTGGAGCTTCAGCTTAAGCACCAGTCCTTCCGGTAAGAATTCAGGGTTGNTTTGTTTTCTACCTTTCCCAGCATCAAGGTTTTTCAAATGAGCTGATTGCTTGAATCAGGTGATCAAAGTATTGGAGCTTCAGCTTAAGCACCAGTCCTTCCGGTAAGAATTCAGGGTTGATTTCCTTTAGATTGATTGGTTTTATCTCCTTGCTGCCCATGGGACTCTCAAAAGTCTTCCCCAGCCCCACAGTTAGAAAACATCAATTTTTCAGCTCTCCACCTTCTTTATGGTCCAGCTCTCACATACATACCTGACTAACGGAGAGACTGCAGACTTGACTATATGGACCTTTGTTGGCAAAGTGATGTCTTTGCTTTATAACACTCTGTCTAGGTTTGTAATAGCTTTCTTGCTAAGAAGCAATCATCTTCTAAATTCTAAATTCATAGCTGTAGTCACCATTTGCCCAGAACCAGTCAGTTGTTCCATACACGTTTCTAACTGTTGCTTCTTGACTGGCATGTAAGTTTCTCAAGAGACAGGTAAGATTGTCTGGTATTCCCATCTCTTTAAGAGTTTTGCAGTGTTATAATCTAATAGTCAAAGACTTCAGTGTAGTCAGTGAAACAGATCCATGAAGGCGCTATTTCGTTAAGGTTTTTATTCATTGGAGTATGGCCTGTACTCACAAATACAAAAAGTTAATATAAATCTACATTTGTTTTCTCTTACACTTTTTGTTTGTACTGGTACTGTATTTTTTATCTTAAGATATTCATTTACAAGGTTTTGTATCTCTGTTTCTCATCAGTGAAGAAATTAGCACTCCACAGTACTAATTCTTTTACAAATTATCTGAATACAAATTACCGCAACAGCTTCCTGTGTCTATTTCAGATGAGAACCCAGGAGTAAAGTCAAATCCTAGGTCCAATATGCCTCCTAAATGTTTCAAAGAAACCTTGAAATATTTGCATTTTTGAAAGGTCGAAGGCAATCTAAAGGATTCACTGTTTCTATAAAAATTTTAATTTAAATTTTGGAATCATTTCAAAAGATAAATTTTATACTATACTGACCCAAACAATTACATTTACCTTTGGTTTTTGGTCTTTTTTTTACATTTGTGTTTGAAACATCTCTGAATAAATGACAATATTGTCAAAACTCTTAAGGGATTCTGTTTGTGATCCAGCCCTAACTGATAATGAAGGGAAAAAGTTAAATTTTAAAGCAACCCTTTGTTCTGTTTCTTAAGGGCTAGTCATGACTCATGGAGGAGGAACCTGTCCTTTATCTGATAACCTATAGTCTAATTTCCTGGCTTTGGAAGGGGCCCTCCAGGTAATCGTTTCTTTTGTTAATCTTTCCTAGAAGAATGACCAACCGCCTCGGGGTATGAGGTGGTCGATCAGCCATTTCAGCCTAGTAACTTCCAGACCTATCTCTGTAAAGGTCAAACTATGCCCACCAATCAGTTTGCTGAAATTGTCCTCATCCCACCCACCTATACCTGCCTGCAACTTTTAGTTTATAAAAACTATTCTGTAACGGGCATCGGGGTTCTCTCCTCCCGAGGAGACTGAACCCCGGCGCGCCGGCCTAATAAATCCTCTTGCCTATTGCATCGAATTCGAGTCNACATATTTTGCAATTATCTTTTATTCATTTCCTCATTGTGACTTTTTTTCTACTTAATCAGAGGCAGATTATTTCATGGATTCCTATAGTGGAAACAGAAAGAGCAAAAATATCATTAGTCTCTTTTGTTTTACATCTAAATTGGATCTGAGAATAAGAGAGTTACTGTTATATTAAACTGCAAAGAGAATGATAAAAATTATCTAAATCTATTAGAGAAGGATCATCTGTGCTATAGGGAGAGGATGTAAGCATAACATTAAAGAAAATCTGATGAGGGGATACATGGAACGATGACCTGAGAGGCTACGTGAACAGAAGTGGATCAGTTCAAAAGACTACTAGGTAACAGATAACATGAAACTATGCTCAAGTTCACACATCATGATTGTTAGGAAAGAAGAACTGAGAAGGCTTTGGTGGTAAAGTCAAGATCCTTGTTATCTAATGCCTTCCTTCAATATTACCTTGCGACTTATCCATGGGTAATCCATCAAGGAAGTCTACACTTTACTTAGAAAACATTTTGTGTCCAGTTATATACTCCTCTTTTGAAATACCCCCATGACATTCCTAAGCTACAAAAATAGATGCCATATGTTTTGGGCCTTTCTATGGGCAATGGTATTGAGGANAGAGGTCTACTCTTTACTTAGAAAACATTTTGTGTCCAATTATATACTCCTCTTTTGAAATACCTCCATGACATTCCTAAGCTACAAAAATAGATGCCATATGTTTTGGGCCTTTCTATGGGCAATGGTATTGAGGAAAGGAATATTTACTCTGGCTTGTGGGAAAGTCTGGGAACAATAAAATCACTTTAAAAAATAAAAATGTTCAACCCAACTGCTAACCAAGTAGGGACAGATAAAAAAGGATACACTTTTATACCCGAAGTTGGAAAATGTCTGTAGTTAAAACTACAAACAAGCACAANATTTACTCTGGCTTGTGGGAAAGTCTGGGAACAATAAAATCACTTTAAAAAATAAAAATGTTCAACCCAACTGCTAACCAAGTAGGGACAGATAAAAAAGGATACACTTTTATACCCGAAGTTGGAAAATGTCTGTAGTTAAAACTACAAACAAGCACAATAAACAGACACCCTACTATGCAACTGCCATAAACATAAATTAGTTCAAACTCTTTAGAGGTTATTTGACCATTTATAGTGAAAACCATAAAATTCATCATACATTTAATAGAGAAATCACTTCTAGGAACTTATCCTAGAAATCTAAGTAGGAATGTGCAGAAATGTGTGTGTGTGTGTTAAACTATCATAGGTATTATTAAGATGTCATTTATTATATTGTAATATTCAAAACTATATAAGTACCAAAATAAGTTATCATTTAAGTATCCAAGCAAAAGTATACTCTTGTACCCATAGGACAGAAAAATTTAGAGGCAAATTTATTATATTCATAGGGCATTTCAAGTATATTTTGCTTTATATAATTAAATACAAATGTGAACTTTATATAAGTGGAATAAAATAGCATGCTTCATTATATATGGGATTAGCAAATACACATACAGAAATGTACAGAGGCACACTCATGCACACACACACACACACACACACACACACACACAAATTCATATACGCTGTCCTAGGTCCCCAGAATTATATAAGACCAAAATTTTGTTCTTTTTTAAAGATGGGAAAAACCTCTAGAACACTGTTTGCATAATAAGGCTACTTCACTTGTTGCTGACTAAAACTCCTGAGTATACTATTACATTGACAACTGTGATGGGGTTCCACAAAACCTGCTCAGAGCTCTCCAGAAAGAGTTTCATGTTATCTCTCAATTCTTGCACTGCTTCCAGTTNCTCCAGTTTCATCCATCTCATTAGAACTGAGTCAAACTTATTCTTTTTAAGGGCTGAGTAATACTCCATTGTGTATACAGGAAAAAAATCTGAAAAGAATGGATATGTGTATACATAACTGAATCTTTTTTCTTTACTCATGATATTAACACAACATTGTAAATCAACTACACTTTAATAGAAAATAAAAATATTCAGATTCTATATCTCTGAATATAGAATTCCAAAAGAATCTGAATGTTTCTTCCTTGAGGAATGTCATTTCATCAGTGGTCATCTTCTTAAAAGAAAAGATGAACATTTAAATGTATTAGCTTTACACTTTTTTCTTTTTTAGCAAGAAGAAAATAAACAAATGTAAGTAAGAATGGCACTTATTTGATACTTTAGAATTAATCAAATGTTTAGTAACAGAGGGCTTCTCTATGGCTCAAATGGTAAAGAATCTGCCAGCAAAGCAGGAAATCTGGGTTTGGTCCCTGTTTTGGGAAGATCCCCTAAAGAAAGGAATGGCTATCCACTCCAGTATTCTTGCCTAGAGAAGTCCATAGACAGAGGAGCCTGGTGGGTTACAGTCCATAAGGTTGCAAAGAGACAGACATGACTGAGAGAGTAACACTTTTGCTTTCACTTTAGTAACAGAGTGTAAGTTACTGTTCTACCAAGATTTGGAGGGATCTTTTGACTTTAAAAGAAGCCAAATATAAGTTTATACTATACCCTTCTCTATCAATGAGAGTGCTTTGAAATATATATGTATATATACATACATCTGGCACCCCACTCCAGTACTCTCGCCTGGAGAATCCATGGCAGGAAGAGCCTGGTGGGCTGCAGTCCATGGGGTCGCCAAGAGTCGGACACAGCTGAGCGACTTCACTTTCACTTTTCTCTTTCATGTATTGGAGAAGGAAATGGCAACCCACTCCAGTGTTCCTGCCTGGACAATCCCAGTGATGGGGGAGCCATTTCCTTCTCCAATGCATGAAAGTGAAAAGTGAAAGTGAAGTCGCTCAGCTGTGTCCGATGGGGGAGCCTGGTGGGCTGCTGTCTATGGGGTCACACAGAGTTGGACACGACTGAAGCAACTTAGCAGCATATATATATATGTATGTGTATATATATATATATAAAACAATAAAAAAATTACCTCATATAAAGAGAAGTTCTTCCATGGCAACCTGCTTCTATACACTAATCCTATAGAAAAGATCAAAGCTTCTACTCAACAATAGCTCTTTCAAAAGTTAGGAATTAAATTGCCTTATTCCACATCTGATGTAGTACATTATGGAATGCACTAATTGGCTTAGGTCATTTGGGTTTACTCTAGGAACTGGAATAGGTTTTCTCCCATTTGAATTCAGGAAATTCAGGGTATAGTTGAAAGACTCAACCAAAACAGTCTTCACTCCACTTGCAACTCAAAGAAGCAAGTGAATTTTAAGAACTGACCAGAGTTTGTCATTGTTCATTTCTTAAGGTAGTTTTCATGCAAAAAAGTAAAATTCAACTTCTAGCTTAGGCTCCAGTATAAAAATTCTCTCTGTATATTGATACAGGATGCTGTATATTTTAATGAGAACCATGTAAGCCAGAGAAGGACACAGCCTAGAAATATTAAGTAGCTCATGAAACGAACTGAAGTGATGACTCAGTGTCAGATGAAGTCTATTGAGCATTTGACTTCTGTTAATCTGAATAATACGTTGAAAATCACAATATTCAAGTTTTAAGATGTATTAAAGAAAAACTCTAAGTCCTGTGTTTCTGAACAGCTTTTGATAAATAACATCAATAAAAAGAGAAGCAGCCAGTGAATGTAGTACCGATTCCAATCATGCACTTAAAAATTCTTTTAATTTTATTACTTTCTCCTAATTTCTTTCTCATGCTCCATCTGCAAGTTACTAATCCAAGAACTATCTCCTCTGAGTATATGTTATTTCCCACAGAGATAGTTTCTTGAACTAAAAGGATGTTAAAAGAAAGATTAGTGCCTAGTAGAGAATCTCCTCCTGAAGCAGAAAGTGGACCCAATAGGACAATCAGAAGGAAAGTACAATTTGGAGAGTTGAAACAAAGCAGGTTTCAGAGTATATAGTTAGGAACACAGGACCCAGAAACCTCAGAAAGCCTCATGAGAATTTTCATTAAGCAAGTGAAAGTGAAAGTCGTTCAGTCATGTCTAACTCTTTGTGACCCCACGGATTACACAGTCATGGAATTCTCCAAACCAGAATACTGGAGTGGGTAGCCTTTCCCTTCTTCAGAGTGTCTTCCCAAACCAGGGATCAAACCCAGGTCTCCCACACTGCAGGAGGACTCTTTACCAGCTGAAGCACAGGGAAAGCCCAAGAAAACTGGAGTGGATAGACTATCCCTTCTACAGGGGATCTTCCCAACAGAAGAATCAACAGGGGTCTCCTGCATTGCAGTCGGATTTTTTCCCAACAACTATGCTGCTGTTGCTAAGTCACTTCAGTTGTGTCCGACTCTGGGCGACCGCATAGATGGCAGCCCACCAGGCTCTGCCATCCCTGGGTTTCGCCAGGCAAGAACACTGGAGTGGGTTGCCATTTCCTTCTCCAATGCATGAAAGTGATAAATGAAAGTGAAGTCACTCAGTCGTGTCCGACTCTTAGCAACCCCATGGACTGCAGCCTACCAGGCTCCTCTGTCCATGGGATTTTCCAGGCAAGAGTACTGGAGTAGGATGCCATTGCCTTCTCTGCCAACAACTATGAGGGAAGCCCAAAGACAAACTTGTTTCCAAAAGCCCCTCCATGACTTTCCAAATTGGTTTCTAATTGTGTTAAATTTCCTAAGATAATCATTCTTTGGAAAAAGAGTATCCTGATAAACACAAAACTTGACACATTTTAAGATACAATGTATGTTATGAAATATTTAACTGACCATATACAAATAGTAAAAGCTGTATTGATCAAAAATAATCATGAATTTTATGACATGTACTAGTTTCTTCAGGAATTGGTAAGCTAAAATTTTTATGACAAGTCTATGTAGTTATGAACATGTCTGATGTACAGAGTCTAATAACAGTCTCCGCTTTCTCTCTCTTGACACAATGTTTTAGCCAATGTTGCCCCAAGAACTAAATTTTTGTTAAAATTTTTCATGATTCTTTTAAAATACTAATTTTTTTTCCAATTCATAAAAACTTTTAAAATGTGCTGTACTATTTAATATTCAGGGTTGCTCAGTACTGCTCATACCTATGCCTTATTATCAATACCCCCCAACAGTTGTATATTTTCTATAGTTTATGAACCAATGTTGATACATTATCATCAGCTAGAGTTCATAGTCTACAACTCTTGATGTTGTGCACTGTATGAGTTTCAGTTCAGTTCAGTTCAGTCGCTCAGTCATGTCCGACTCTTTGCGACCCCATGAATCGCAGCATGCCAGGTCTCCCTGTCTATCACCAACTCCTGGAATTCACTCAGACTCACGCCCATCGAGTCAGTGATGCCATGCAGCCATCTCATTCTCGGTCATCCCCTTCTCTTCCTGTCCCCAATCCCTCCCAGCATCGGAGTCTTTTCCAATGAGTCAACTCTTCGCATGAGGTGGCCAAAGTACTGGAGTTTCAACTTTAACATCAGTCCTTCCAAAGAACACCCAGGTCTGGTCTCCTTCAGGATGGACTGGTTGGATCTCCTTGCATTCCATAGGACTCTCAAGACTCTTCTCCAACACCATAGTTCAAAAGCATCAATTCTTTGGTGCTCAGCTTTCTTCACAGTCCAACTCTGTCCATACATGATCACTGGAAAAACCAGAGCCTCGACTAGATGGACTTTTGTTGGCAAAATAATGTCTCTGCTTTTCAATATGCTCTCTAGGTTGGTCATAACTTTTCTTCCAAGGAGTAGGTGTCTTTTAATTTCATAGCTGTAGTCACCATCTGTAGTGATTTTGGAGCCCAGAAAAATAAAATCTGACACTGTTTCCATTGTTTCCCTGTCGACAATTGTATAATGACATGTATCCACCATGATAATACTAAGCAAAATAGTTTCACAGCCCTAAGACTCCTCTGTGTTCTGGATATTCATCCCATCTGCCCCCTTATCCACAGCAGCCAGTTCTTTTTACCATCCCCATAGTCTGCCTTTTCCAGAATGTCCTAGAGTCAGAAGTATACAATATATGGTCTGTTCAGATTGGCGTCTTTCACTTAGTAATATGCATTTAAGCTTTCTTTTACATGTCTTGGACTTGATAATTAATTTGCTTTTACACTGAATAATATTCCACTTTTTGGATGTACCACAGTTTATTCACTTACCTACTGAAGGGGCATCTTAGTTGTTTCCAAATTTTAACAACTGTGAATTCTCCAGGCCAGAATACTAGAGTGGGCAGCTGTTCCCTTCTCCAGGGGATCTTCCCAACCCAGGGATTGAACCCAGGTCTCCCATGTTTCAGGTAGATTTTTTATCATCTGAGCCACCAGGGAAGCCCAAAATAAAGAGCATGAGGTGAAAAAAAAAAAAAAGTCAAAGTCTCAGTTGTATGGAGAGATTAAAATTTTACATAAAATGATTGGTTATAACTCAACAATATGTGCAAGACTGGAACCTCTAAGACTAGATAGTAACAAGTTTTAGAGCTAAGTTTCATAAATTTTTGGATAATTGATAATTGCATGGTAATCAATAGATCCTCTGGGATGTAAAAAGAAAAAGAGATTTTCTTGTAACTCCTTGTCCTTATGATAATCAGTTTTTAATTGGGTTTCTACTGTAAATTCTTTTCTATTGTCATAGTAAAGTTTAGACTCCACTACCTCCTCTCACCCATCTTCAGAATTGCCATTTTTAAAAAACTCTGCTGTAAAGAAATATTCATTCTGCATACATTCTGTAAAAAAACTATTTAAAATGGTGTATAAACCACAGTTGAACTAGAATTTTCAAAAGTGTGTTCTAGATAAGAAGAGCTTTAAGGATTTCCTAAGATACATAAGGTTGTAAATTAACTCATACTACAGTCCTATATCATTCTTAACATATATTAGCATGTTAAATATTCTGAAAATGTAATGATGACAAATACTTAAATTTCTTAAATTTTTAGGTGCTCAAAACCCTCTCACAATTAACAACAAATAGATTAATCTTTTAGAAACAGTTATCTAAAAATATAAATTTACATTTTTTTAGATTCTAACTTAAATACGCCACATAGTTTTAATGTGATAACTCGTTTATCAGGTATTAATATGAAGTCACACAAAGTAAATGTCTCATGTTCCTCTATTCTTAAAGCATGTATAGAGCAACCATTGTGCATAAAGAGTGGTCTTTGCTATTCAAAGAATGAATAGCTAAAAGAAGTTCCTAGAAAACTGGTGATGTAGGACAGAAGATTACACACAAGAGAAGCTTTATCATTCAGTGTAATAACTGATAAAAAATAGGTAATATTTGGATCAATTATTTTTTATCAAATACTATCTTTTAAAGTTTAGTTTGGTAAAACCTTCCCATGTATACTTATTAGAATAAATTTGAACACAAATTTACTATACAGGATTACAATTTTGGATTTAACTTGTTATGATGATATATTTTCAAAGGATTTTTAGAACATTTGGAATTGTTTATGCCCATATACAATAAAATCAGATAGGATGTCTTTATTATTTTTATTATATGTCTTTAGTTATTGTTTGTTTATTTGCTTTCTTCTGTTAACTTGCTCTCCTTTTAGATTTTCCAGAGTAATTTTCATGTAAACTCTGACCAATGCTTCCAACTCGTTGCCCAAAGCAAAATTAAGATTGGTAGATTTTATTTAAATAGGTCAGTTTAACCACTGATATGACCTTTTTCCTTATGAAGAAGAAAGTGCTCCCCTCAAAATTATCAGTCTTCCCTTTCCTTCAGGTTTAAGAATGTCAAGTTTGCTATACTTATCTAATTTATCATATTTCTTACCAATATGTACTTATGCAGTTCATGTCATCTGATTCATTTTTAAAAGAGATTTTCATAAGTGACTTTATCCATCTTTGAAAATTTACATCAGTTGTCTATGTCATATTTGAGCACCTACTATATGCTTACCTTCAGGTTAAAGAGCTATCAATGTAGATGGTGAAGCAAAATCTGCATATTCACCAACATGTAGCCAGTATAAAATAGCAAGCAGAGTTGAGCTGAATCAATAAAATAACAAGTAGCCTCAGGTAAGCAAAATAAATTTTGTGAATTATTAGGAAGAAGAGAGATGATGTTGACTGGTAAAATAACTAAAAAGATCAAATTGTTGAATCATTTTCAATACAAATGATAGATCTTGTATATAATTGAAGGAGAAGGAAATAGCAATCCACTCCAACATTCCTGCAAGGAGAATCCCATGGACAGAAGAGCCTGGTGGGCTATGGTCTACAGAATTGCAGNATGTCTCATGTTCCTCTATTCTTAAAGCATGTATAGAGCAACCATTGTGCATAAAGAGTGGTCTTTGCTATTCAAAGAATGAATAGCTAAAAGAAGTTCCTAGAAAACTGGTGATGTAGGACAGAAGATTACACACAAGAGAAGCTTTATCATTCAGTGTAATAACTGATAAAAAATAGGTAATATTTGGATCAATTATTTTTTATCAAATACTATCTTTTAAAGTTTAGTTTGGTAAAACCTTCCCATGTATACTTATTAGAATAAATTTGAACACAAATTTACTATACAGGATTACAATTTTGGATTTAACTTGTTATGATGATATATTTTCAAAGGATTTTTAGAACATTTGGAATTGTTTATGCCCATATACAATAAAATCAGATAGGATGTCTTTATTATTTTTATTATATGTCTTTAGTTATTGTTTGTTTATTTGCTTTCTTCTGTTAACTTGCTCTCCTTTTAGATTTTCCAGAGTAATTTTCATGTAAACTCTGACCAATGCTTCCAACTCGTTGCCCAAAGCAAAATTAAGATTGGTAGATTTTATTTAAATAGGTCAGTTTAACCACTGATATGACCTTTTTCCTTATGAAGAAGAAAGTGCTCCCCTCAAAATTATCAGTCTTCCCTTTCCTTCAGGTTTAAGAATGTCAAGTTTGCTATACTTATCCAATTTATCATATTTCTTACCAATATGTACTTATGCAGTTCATGTCATCTGATTCATTTTTAAAAGAGATTTTCATAAGTGACTTTATCCATCTTTGAAAATTTACATCAGTTGTCTATGTCATATTTGAGCACCTACTATATGCTTACCTTCAGGTTAAAGAGCTATCAATGTAGATGGTGAAGCAAAATCTGCATATTCACCAACATGTAGCCAGTATAAAATAGCAAGCAGAGTTGAGCTGAATCAATAAAATAACAAGTAGCCTCAGGTAAGCAAAATAAATTTTGTGAATTATTAGGAAGAAGAGAGATGATGTTGACTGGTAAAATAACTAAAAAGATCAAATTGTTGAATCATTTTCAATACAAATGATAGATCTTGTATATAATTGAAGGAGAAGGAAATAGCAATCCACTCCAACATTCCTGCAAGGAGAATCCCATGGACAGAAGAGCCTGGTGGGCTATGGTCTACAGAATTGCAGAAAGTCAGGCACAACTGAAGCAACTTAGCACATGCCCACACATACATAATTGAACTCATTTAATGATTCAAAGGTGAGAAGAGCAAAGAACAACTCATTGGAAAAGGTCCTGATTCTGGGAAAGATTGAAGGCAAAAGGAGAAGGCAGTGGCAGAGGATGAAAATGTTAGATGGTATCACTGATTCAGAGGAATTTGAGCAAACTATGGGAGATAGTGCAGGACAGAAACATAATGGTCCATGAGGTCCATGAGGTCACAAAGAGCTGGACCACGAGGTATGGTCCATGAGGTATGTCCACAAGGCCACAAAGAGTTGGACATGACTAAGCAACTGAACAGCAACAACAACAGTAATAATTCAAAGGCACAAGAATGACAACACTCAGGCCAAGAATTTTTCCCCCAAAGAGATTTGACTATGTCAATACAATTCCCCAATTGTGATTTCTTTCTGACATTTGGAAAAATTCTGGTGCAGATTTGAGATGTGAATATAAGCAGTGTATGTGGAGCACTGTTGGAAGAGAGGGACTCACTCAGTTATGAAACATCTCTTTTTTATACTCTATTCATTACATAAGATATTTTCCAGTGGTCCATGATTTATAAATCCATAAACTGTAGATGCCTTTACATTATACAGAGATGAGACTTATCCTCATGAAAGATAAGAATTTTCCATTATCTTTCTGTAGTAAATAATACTGTGTATATTCCAGGGGATTGTCTTCCAAATGATTTTGAGTGGGTCATCTCTTTCTTTCCCAAATATCTCAAAAAAAGAGAAAATAAATTACAAACCTGTGGTTAATCTTATATTTCCAGCTGATAATATTAGGATTATTCATGGGAGAAAATGGTATAATCTCATTACTTAAGTATGGTCAGCACACCTGCTCAAGGTCCAGTTCTTATGTTGAAACAATCTTGTTCCCAACTGCATGTCCCAACTATTACAAAATCCCACACCCTGAAATATTTATTCTTCCCTTTTTAACAAATCATACATCAATGTAATTCTGTCTGCTAATGAACAGGATAATGTGAAGAAAAGTAAGATATGAAATAAGCAACAGTGAAAACTCAGATTAAAACAGGCAACACTGAGTTTTAGAGGGATCATTCTTCATCTTAATAGAATACATTTACAAAACTATATAAGAAATATATTTAAGTGTTTTCTCTTCTAGCTTCTCCAGATGTCATTCTTGAAATTTAAAAAGATTTTCTGATAAATGTGAGGCAATTTGGGTATGCTATAAATACACTACATCATAAGCCTGTAGAAATAAAGCTACCAAGACTTGAATGATACTGAACAACTTGGCAGCTATTTAAAATTAAATCAATATGACTCTTTTTGGAAGCACATCTTTGTCAATCAAATTCCTTGAGGTGCCTGCCCTAATATTCATTAGTTCCTGATTGCTGACATTCAAAATATGTGGGGCTCATGAGTGAAAGGCCAAGCCATATTGAAAATGTGTTAGGTCTATTACCATTAAATCATAGATTATCTACAAATAATGTAACTCATCTAATTTTTTCCACTTCTGTTCCATTCATCTGCATTCCAGTGAGATGATACTGTTGACCAGTTTGTACTTTTCTACTGTTTTATTGTTTATATATATATATATAAAACCAGAATTCCAATAAATATATAATAAATGAGAAATGCTATTAAAATTCATTGACAGTTGCATTGTATTAAGTCAATTCATTACTGTTAAACATCATTAAATGACATAAGCAAGTGTCCATAAAAATCATTAAGGGAAAATATAGATATATGTAAAGGCTGTATTTTGATATCATTTTCTAAACATTAATTATATTACAGAACTTTTTAATCATATATTGTTGTTGTTCAGCCACTAGGCCATGTCTGACTCTTTGTGACCTCATGGACTGCAGCATGCCAGGGTCCTCTGTCCTGCACCATCTCCCATAGCGTGTTCAAATTCATGTCTATTGAGTTGCTGATGCTATCTAACCAACTCATCCTCTGTTGCCCACTTCTCTACTTGCCCTCAATCTTTCACATCAAGTGGTCAAAGTATTGGAGCTTCAGCAACAGTCCTTCCAATGAATCAGTTCAGTTCAGTTCAGTCGCTCAGTCGTGTCCAACTCTTTGCAACCCCATGGACCACAGCACACCAGCCCTCCCTGTCTATCACCAGCTTCTGGAGTTTACTCAAACTCATCTCCATTGAATCAGTGATGCCATCCAATCATCTCATCCTCTGTTGTCCCTTTCTCCTTGTGCCCTCAGTCTTACATAGCATCAGGGTCTTTTCAAATAAGTCAGCTCTTTGCATCAGGTGGCCAAAATATTGGAGTTTCCGTTTCAACATCAGTCCTTCCAATTAACAATCAGGACCTACCTCCTCTAGGATGGACTGGTTGGATCTCCTTGCAGTCCAAGGGACTCTCAAGAGTTTTCTCCAACACCACAGTTCAAAAGGATCAATTCTTTGGCACTCAGCTTTCTTTATAATCCAACTCTCATATCCATACATGACACCTGAAAAAATCATAGCCTTGATGAGATAGACCTTTGATGGCAAAGTAATGTCTTTTTAATATGCTGTTTAGGTTGGTCATAACTTTCCTTCCAAGGATTAAGCGTCTTTTAATTTCATGGCTGCAGCCAGCCCAGTGTTTCTCATGATGTACTCCGCATATAAGTTAAATAAGCAGGGTGACAATATGCAGCCTTGATGTACTCCTTTCCCGATTTGAAACCAGTCTGCTGTTCCATGTCCAGTTCTAACTGTTACTTCCTGGCCTACATATAGATTTCTCAAGAGGCAAGTCAGGTGGTCTCGTATTCCCAATTCTTTCAGAATTTTCCACATTTTATTGTGATCCACATAGTCAATAAAGCAGAAATAGATGTTTTTCTGTGCTTTCACAGCATCATCTTTTAGGATTTGAAATAGCTCAACTGAAATTCCATCACCTCCACTAGTTTTGTTCAAGGTGATGCTTCCTAAGGTCCACTTGACTTCACATTCCAGGACGCCTGGCTCTAGGTAAGTGATCACACCATCATGATTATCTGGGTCTTGAAGATCTTTTCTATACAGTTTTCCTGTGTATTCTTGCCACTCTTCTTAATATCTTCTGCTTTTGTTAGGNCACAGCATCATCTTTTAGGATTTGAAATAGCTCAACTGGAATTCCATCACCTCCACTAGTTTTGTTCAAGGTGATGCTTCCTAAGGTCCACTTGACTTCACATTCCAGGACGTCTGGCTCTAGGTAAGTGATCACACCATCATGATGATCTGGGTCTTGAAGATCTTTTCTATACAGTTTTCCTGTGTATTCTTGCCACTCTTCTTAATATCTTCTGCTTTTGTTAGGTCCCCACAATTTCCATCCTTTATTGTGCCCATCTTTGCATGAAATGTTCCCTTGGTATCTCTAATTTTCTTAAAGAGATCTCTAGTCTTTTCCATTCTATTCTTTTCCCCTATTTCTTTGCACTGACCCTTGAGGAAGGCTTTCTTATCTCTCATTGCTATTCTTTGGAACTCTGCATTCAAGTGGGTATATGTTTCCTTTTCTCCTTTGTTTTTGGTTTCTCTTCTTTCACAGCCATTTGTTAAGCCTCCTCATACAGCCATTTTGCTTTTTTGCATTTCTTTTTCTTGGGGATGGTCTTGATCCCTGTCTTCTGTACAATGAATATTCAGTTGTTGATTTCCTTGAGGATTGACTGGTTTGATCTTGCAGGCAAAGGACTCTCAGAATCTTCTTCACCACTGTAATTTGAAAGCATCAATTCTTTAACCCTAAGCCTTGTTTATGGCCTAACTCTCACATCTGTACATTGCTTCTGGGAAAATCATAGGTTTGACTATATGGACCTTTTTTTGGCAAAGTGATGTCTCTGCTTTTTAATATGCTGTCTAGGTTTGTCATAACTTTCATTCCAAGAAGCAAGTATCTTTTAATTTCATGACTGNGTACATTGCTTCTGGGAAAACCATAGGTTTGACTATATGGACCTTTTTTTGGCAAAGTGATGTCTCTGCTTTTTAATATGCTGTCTAGGTTTGTCATAACTTTCATTCCAAGAAGCAAGTATCTTTTAATTTCATGACTGCACTCATGGTCTGCAATGATTTTGGAGCCTCCCAAAATAAAAATAGATGTTACTGTTTCCAATTTTACCCCTTCTATGTGTCATGAAGTGATGGAACCAGATGCCATGATCTTTTTTTTTTTAAATATTGAGTTTCAAGTCAGCTTTTCCACACTCCTATTTCACCTTTATCAAGAAGTTACCACATGAAGTTACCACATGATCCAGCAATCCCATTCAAGGACATATACCAGACAAAACTAAAATTCAAAAAAGTACAAGTACCCCTATGTTTATAGCAGTGCTATTTATACAGTAGGAAAAATATGGAAGCAATCTAGATGTCCATCAACAGATGCATGGATAAGGAAGATTCCATACCATGATGAGATATTACTAAGCTATAAAAAAGATGGAATGAAATAATGTCATTGCAGCCACATGGACAAATCTAGAGATTATCATTCTAAACAAAGTAATTCAGAAAGAAAGACAAATAGTATATGTTATCACTTATATGTGGAATCTAATATTACAAAATGAATTTATTTACAAAACAGAAATAGACTCACAGACATAGAGACTGCTGCTAAGTCATCTCAGTCATGTCCATGTGCAACTCCATAGCCAGCAGCCCACCAGACTCCCCTGTCCCTGGGATTCTCCAGGCAAGAACACTGGAGTGAGTTGCCATTTCTTTCTCTAATGCATGAAAGTGAAAAGTGAAAGTTAAGTCACTTAGTCGTGTCCAACTCTTAGCGACCCCATGGACTGAGCGACCCCATAGCCGGCAGCCCACCAGGCTCCTCCATCCATGGGATTTTCCAGGCAAGAGTGCTGAAGTGGATTGCCATTGCCTTCTCCGATGTAGTGATTAGCAGATGTAAATTAGTAAATATAGGATGGATAAACAACAAAGTTTTACTGTATAGCACAGGGCACTATATTCAATATCCTGTGATAAACCATAATGGAAAGCAATATGAAAAACTATATATTTTATAACTAAATCACTTTTCTATACAGCAGGAATTATCCCAGTATTGTAAATAACTACACATCAATAAAATAAAATAGAAAAGAGAAAGTAATATGGAAGCCATGATAATGAATTCATCAGCCAAAAGAAAAAAAATTTACTACAGTTGTCCATTTCCTATGAGAACTGGGGAATGGGTTATTTATTGATTGCTTAACTCCAGCCATCAATTTCCAAGCCATCACAGTTAAGTATTGTGAGCTATAGGATACTGAAGGAAAAGGATGGTGAACATGTTTTTCCTCTTTTTTTATAATTAACAATTTTGACTATATTATATTAATCACTTCTGATGTTTTACATACTATTCTCTGTCTATTTTATCTAGTCTCCAGAAAAAAAAATCATTAGGTGGCATTACCTTCATTATACAGATTCGCAAAGTAAGGCTTTGAAGGAGTTAAATTACTTGCCTCAGTGCATGTGGCTTTAAGTGACTAGAGTAGAATTCAAAAGGGTATCTAGATCTGTCTAGGTTTTCAGCAATCATACTCTACAAGACTTTGTTCTGAATATGTGTTTCATTTCTTAATTTTTAGAAAATTAAGTCCAAACCTGTGGAGACAAGTTACCTGTGTGGTTCTTAAAACTGCCCACAGCATTGAGAGTTTGTGCCAATGTGACCTACTCACTTAGGAATTTGTGTCAACGTATAAGGATCATGCTGCTAGCATATCTTGTGTAAATGAACAAAAATGGTACTTAACTGTATGCCAGAACAGATTTGAAACTTTGCATAATGTCTATGATAATGATGGAATTGTGCAAAATTCATCTTGACATTCTTAGGTCTGGTAGTTACACAGATAATCTAACAAATGGTAAATTTAATTTAGAATAAGATACCTTGGACTAATTTTAAATTAACAGAGTAGAAGTTTTGGATCCTCCTTTCTTAAAACATCAAAGTTTCTCAAGTTTGGATCCCTCAGTCATGTCTGATTGTTTGCAACTCTTAAAACATAGTAAAAATAAATGCAATGGTAGTAGTATTGATTTCCAGCTCAGTCCTTTAACCCTAATCTGTATGTAACACATGTGTCCAGCAATCATTTGTCTCCTGGCTGTGAGTGTCAAAAGACTTGCCAATTAGTGTCAATAGTAGCAGTAGATTGAGAATGTGGACATCTGACCAGGAAGAAAATATCAGCATCATTAATACATTTGCATGAAAATAAGAGCAACTCTAAAGCTGTCACTTGCTCCTTGAAAGAAAAGCTATGAGCAACCTAAACAGTATATTGTAAAGCAAAGACATTACTTTGCGACAAAGTCTATCTAGTCAAAACTATGGTTTTTTCCAGTAGTCATGTATGCATGTGAGAGTTGGACTACAAAGAAAGCTGAGTACTGAAGAACTGATCCTTTTGAACTGTGATGTTGGAGATGATCCAACCAGTCAATCCTAAAGAAAATCAGTCCTGAATATTCTTTGGAAGGACTGACATTGAAGCTGAAACTCCAATACTTTGGCCACCTGATGCAAAGAACTGACTCATTGGAAAAGATCCTGATGCTGGCAAAGATTGAAGGTAGAAGGAGGAGGAGACGACAGAGGATGAGATGGTTGAATGGCCACTGATTCGATGGACATGAGTTTGAGCAATCTCTAGGAGTTGGTGATGGACAGGGAAGCCTGGCGTGCTATAGTCCATGGGATGGGGATCGTGAAGAATCAGACAAGACTGAGTAACTGAACTGAATTGAACTGAAAGGTATCACTAATAAGTTTGGCCCAAAACACAAACTCATAGTATTTCCCGGTCTCCCAAATATTGGGACTACATCAATTAATTTTGTCAAAACAAAAGTAAGCTACAATCATATGATATCTTATAAATCGATTATATAATCTATAATATAGATCTTATTCATGCATTTTGCCATTTCCTAAACTGTCTCATATAACCTGACGGCTACTACCTAAAGAAAATCAGCACCTAGGAGACAGTTTTATGACTATGTTTCCATAGTATCTTCTTGATACGGTATGAAAATTACATGGGGCATTCAAAATGGATATATGGGAAGAAAACACTTCCTCACTTAATCCAAAAGGTGGTAATCCTTTTCCCAGGTACATGTAGATACTTTACAGTTAAACATTTTCCTTTGATCTTGGTATGTCTATATCACTTTTTCTGCTAGGAGTTAATTTGATTAACTGCACACCAAGAGGAAATCCAAGAAAAAGAAAAGTTTTCTTTGGGCATGCAGCCAGGAACACAGAAGCAGAAGCTTGTTTGTTTGTTTGTTTAAAGTATTGAGCCACTAGTGATACATATAATTGACTTAAAATTAGAAGTGGGTTCTGAAAGCACTTGAGAATCTCAAATACAGATCATGGATGATAGGTAAATTTGTGCATTTTTACCTTTTTATACCTAGAAAATCCTCTTTTTATAAAATTTAATGAAATTCTGCTTTTATGTACACCAAGGAAGACACACAAGACATTAAATCATGAGGTTTTCTGAATATATTCTTTTAAATATATGATTATTTCAATGCCAGCATAATTAAATGCATTGTCTTTGTCTTACAAGGGCAAAATAAATTTAGGGAAAAGTTAATAATAACTGATACTATATTTTAGGTTCATAGCCTTATATATCATTTTTAAAGATGATAGCTAAGATAGTTAAACAAATGTGCTACCATTTGCTGATGTGCTTCAATAAGCCTTAATGTCAGTTAAATATAATTTTGATATTTAATTTCTTTAGTCTTGGGACACAAGAATAAGGCTAAAAATGCATGATATTTATTTAAGAGATAAGGTAAGGTTTTGTAAAACCATCTTTGTACTTCTAGGAAAATCAAGATTCTTTCTTAAAATAAACCTCAGTCAGTATACTCTGGGGTCTGAGTATACCAGAGAATTATTTACAGTGTGTGAAAACAGGGAGACCTTAGAAGGTTAAACATAGTAAAAACCTTTGGGAAGCTTGTACCAACCCAGTTAAAGCTGTATTACTGAAGAAGGAATGCCTAGACTATAACAATCATCCAAGGGAAGGAAAAATTCAATTAATTATTTTACAAACAAACAAACAAAAAAAACCTTTTTTTTACTTGATTATGTTAATATGATTGTGGATGGAGTTGTTTGGTACACCAGGCAGGAAGCATACTCTTACCCTTCATTTTTTTCTGTCAAAAAATGGAGCTCTGAAAAATTTCACTGGTCTAGAAGTTTCTGCTTTGAGATAATGTGTGATTCTTTAACCTTGAGAGATTGTAACATCAGACTACCACAGGATGAAGTTGTATTTCTATAATTGTGACTACTCAGGGCTTCCCTCGTGGCTCAGAAGGTAAAAACATCCACTTGACAATGCTTGAGACATAAGAGATGTGGGCTCAATCCCTGGATCAGGAAAACCTCCAGAGGAGGGCTTGGCAATCCACTCCAGTATTCTTGCCTGGAGAATCCCATGGACAGACGAGCCTGGTGGATGACAGTCCATAAGGTGGCAAAGAGTCAGGCAGACTGAAGTGACTTAATATGCACACACACATGAATATATTACAGCTACTAGTATATTTTTCTTCTTAGAGATGAACTACTGAGACCCAGAGAATTAATGTATCCTACTTAGGGACACTTAGAAAATTGTTGCTCCAGAATTAGAACACATTTCAGTATCATTTAAAATGTCTTTGTTTTCTACTGTACTGTACAGCATTACAAAAAAAAAAAAACCCATTAATTTAATAAAGCTATTAGGCACTAACTTCCATATGGGACACATAATTCTAATCAATGAAGAAGATTCAGTGGGGAAAAAAAAACCCATCCATTTTTATCAAATTTGCATTTCTTTATTTTTCTGTTTCACTGATTGATGTCCACAGTGTTAGTAACTTCACTACCATATTTCTTTCAGGCTTTCCAACAGACTTTTGCTTACACTGACCAACTGTCTTCCAGGCTTATGTAGGTAAATGGCTACATTAAAAATTTAAAAAAAAAGAAAGAAAGAAACAGTTTCAGCGAGTGTGATAATCATACTCAGCTAATCACATATCTTCACAGGATAAGTAAAGATGCTTGAACTCCTGGTGGAGAAAGTTGTATCCTTTGTCATCTCCTTCCACTAATATTTTGATGTATGCCTGGTGGGAATATGTATCGGCCTCCTCTATATGAGACTGCTGTATAAAAACACTGTTACTAATAGCAAAGTGCCTTATCCCTATGATACACCAGGGAAGAGAAAAATAAGAACATTGCCTGATGAAAAAACTTACTTCAGATCACTGAAACTTGAGTTTCTACAACTATACTTGGATTTACTTTCTATGCTACATTGTTGTTCAGTCACTAAGTCGTGTCTGACTCTTGCAGACCCATAGACTGCAGAATCCCAGGCTTCCCTCTCCATCATCAACTCAAACTGATGTCCATTGAGTCAGTGATGCCATTCAACCATCTCATCCTGTCATCCCCTTCTCCTCCTGCCCTCAGTCTTTCCCAGCATGAGGGTTTTTTCCAATGAATCAGCTCTTCGCATCAGGTGGCCAAAGTATTGGAGCTTCAGCTTCAGAAGCAGTCCTTCCAATGAATATTCAGGGTTGATTTCCTTTAGAATTTACTGGTTATATCTCTTTGCAGTCCAAGGGACTCTCCAGAGTTCCCCAGCACCACAAAAACAAACAAACAAACAAAAACTGTCAATTCCTTGGCCCTCAGCCTTCCTTCACAGTTGGTAAAGAATCCACCAGTGATGGAGACCCTGGTTTGATTCCTGGGTTGGAAAGATCCTCTGGAGAATGGATAGGCTACCCACTCCGATACTCTGGCCTGGAGAATTCCATGGGCTATACAGTCCATGGGGTCGCAAAGAGTTGGATGCGACTGAGTGACTTTCACTTTCAGCCTTCTTTATGGTCTCCCACATCAGCCCATGACTCCTCGAAAAACCATAGCTTTGCCTATGTGAAACTTTATCGGCCAAGTAATGTCTCTGCTTTTTAATATGCTGTCTAGATTTGTCATAGCTTTCCTTCCAAGGAGCAAGAATCTTTTAATTTCATGACTGTAGTCACTGTTCACGGCGATTTTGGAGCCTAAGAAAATAAAATCTGTCACTGTTTCCACTTTTTCCCTTTCCATGTGTCATGAAGCAATAGACCCAAATGTCATGAACCTAGGTTTCTGAATGTTGAGTTTTAAGCCAGCTTTTTCATGCTCCCCTTTCATTCTCATCAAGAGGCTCTTTAGTTTGTTGTTTTCTGCCTGGTTCAAGTTATAAACCCTCATGGAAGCGGACACATTTCCAGCAAGGCAAAACAAGTTTTGAGAATAAATCCAGACAACATTAAAACAAGAAGCTCAAATACCAATCATATATCTCTATCATCTGATCTTATATTTCCTCCCAAATCTCTCTATGCTTGGGAAGTCTTAAAATTTCAATGATACATTTAGGAAGAGACACTATAAAGAAGCAAGACTTCTTAAACTCTCTTGGGAGCTGGAGTGATTTTGATATTTACTCTTTTCAATGTTGGCAATGCCTACAAAAATTTCAAATATATATACATTTGAACAAACAATTTTATTTCTAATTATGAAACCAAAGAATTTAAACAGTCTAGATCCAAAACCTGAACACTAATTATATTCACACTTACTTATCTCTCAATATAACAGAATATTCAGTTCAGTTCAGTCGCTCACTCGGGTCTGACTCTTTGTGATCCCATGAATTGCAGCACACCAGGCTTCCCTGTCCATCATCAACTCCTGGAGTTCACCCAAACCCATGTCCATCAGTCGGTGATGCCATCTAGCCATCTCATCCTCTGCCGTCCCCTTCTCCTCCTGCCCCCAATCCCTCCCAGCATCAGAGTCTTTTCCAATGAGTCAACTCTTCGCCTGAGGTGACCACAGTATTGGAGTTTCAGCCTTAGCATCATTCCTTCCAAAGATCACCCAGGACTGATCTCCTTTAGAATGGATTGATTGGATCTCCTTGCAATCCATGGGACTCCAAGAGTCCTCTCTAACACCACAGTTCAAAAGGATCAATTCTTCAGTGCTCAGCTTTCTTCACAATCCAACTCTCACATCCATACATGACCATTGGAAAAACCATAGCCTTGACTAGACAGACCGTTGGCAAAAGAATGTCTCTGCTTTTCAATATGCTATCTAAGTTGGTCATAACTTTTCTTCCAAGGAGTAAGCGTCTTTTAATTTCATGGCTGCAGTCACCATCTGCAGTGATTTTGGAGCCCCCCAAAATAAAGTCTGACACCGTTTCCACTGTTTCCGCATCTATTTCCCATGAAGTGATGGGAACAGATGCCATGATCTTCTTTTTCTGAATGTTGAGCTTTAAAAGCCAACTTTTTCACTCTCCTCTTTCACTTTCATCAAGAAGCTTTTTAGCTCCTCTTCACTTTCTGCCATAAGGGTGGTGTCATCTGCATATCTGAGGTTATTGATATTTCTCCCGGCAATCTTGATTCCAGCTTGTGTTTCTTCCAGCCCAGTGTTTCTCATGATGTACACTGCATAGAAGTTAAATAAGCAGGGTGACAATATATAGCCATGACGTACTCCTTTTCCTATTTGGAACCAGTCTGTTGTTCCATGTCTAGTTCTAACTGTTGCTTCCTGACCTGCATACAGATTTCTCAAGAGGCAGGTCATATGTTAGTACAGTGTAAAAAAAAAATTGATATGAAACACACAGACTGATAAAACAAACTAATTAAAAACACATTTTGTTCTCAAGAGTTACATATATATATATAAACAAACATATATATATTTTTTAATTTGACCAATGAAGTCAATATTACAGAACATAACGTGGTCATATATTTTCTGTCTTCCATGTGTGGCATAAACACTGAGTTGCATCTGTGGTTACATTATAGAAATCAATGTGATTGTCAGGTATCTAATTGCTTGTGTCTTTCAGAGACTGATATTATAACTGACCTTGAATGATATTTTGGAATGACAGGGAGTGGTCATTACAATAATTGGATTTTTTTCATTTTATTTTCCCCCACTCTTTTTCAAATTATTTTCCCACATAGGATATTACATAATATTGAGCAGAGTTCCCTCTGATACACAGTAGGGTCCTTTTGGGTTATCTATTTTAAATATAGTAGTGTGCACATTTCAATCCCAAACTGGACTGACATTATATCAAATTTACATCACAGATTCATCTCAAGACAATATTTAAAAGTTGGATTTTTCAATAATATTGTGGCTTATTGCTGCTGCTACTAAGTCGCTTCAGTCGTGTCTGACTCTCTGTGACCACATACATGGCAGTCCACCAGGCTCCCCTGTCCCTGGGATTCTCCAGGCAAGAACATTGCAGTGGGTTGCCATTTCCTTCTCCAATGCATGAAAGTGAAAAGTGAAAGTGAAGTTGCTCAGTAGTGTCCAACCCTTCGCAACCCCACGGACTACAACCTACCAGGCTCCTCCATCCATGGGATTTTCTAGGCAAGAGTACTGGAGTGGGGTGCCATTGCCTTTCCTGGTTGTGGCTTAGTAAATAATTCTAAATTAAAGTCACTTTCACTAAAACTTTATAGTAAAACTTGTAGTTTTATTAGCCAAGGAAATGTTTTGTTTAGAAAAATCTAGCACACTACTATATAAACTATAGAGATATAAGTTTTATAAAATTAAGAATTTTATTCTATTTAGAATGTAAATAGAAAAAAGCTATATATGCTTCATATGCTTTACAATTTATAGCACAAAAACTTGGTTTCATGAAACAGTAATACAATGAATTTCAGGTTGTAATTTGTGGGTTCAAAAAGTACCACTTCTGATAAGAACATCTGACTTGAGTGTCTCTGAAAACTAGTTCCACAGATTTCCAGTGCTCTTCAGAACATGGGAACTGATTGTGATTAATCAGGGAAAAGCCTTTCTCTAATAAGGCTCTGTCTGGTCCAATTGCTGAACATGACAGTCTTGAGAATTACATTGCCAAATGGTCTACTGGAGATGGAAGGCAGAAAGATTGGCTGAATTAAATAGTTCACCTCAGATGACCTTAGAAATGGACATTATGACTGAAGGTAAAGAAAATTTCATGCATTACTGATTTTTTTTAATACTATATTTGTATTTTGAAAGAAAAACATTACAGAACATTTCTGTAATTCTGAATACTCCCAAGTATTATTATCCTGTCTTAATGCTGCAATCACTCAGGTGACAGCCTGCAGTGTGCATCCATCCCTTCACTCCTGATTACGGATAACATTTGTGCATGAGGATGAGAGGAGGAAGTGAGAGCTCTAACATAGAGAAAAGGCATCAATAATCATAAAAGAAGAGAAGCACATTTTTATGATTTTGCCAACACCCAGCCAAGTGCCTGCTGCAGACATTTATTAATATCGAAATGTGGGCTTCTAAGACAAGTGAGTCATTTCTTGGTGTGGGTTAGACTCCAACATAATTAATAGCAGAAGGTTTTGTAGGTAGATTTTTCCACTTCAACAGCAAAATTATTTATTTTTTTCTCTTTTTTGAAAAATTTTTAATTTTATTTTATTCTACTTTACAATACTGTATTGGTTTTGCCATAATTTGACATGAATCAGCCACATGTGTACATGTGCTCCCAATCCTGAAACCCCCTCCCATCTCCCACCCCATATCATCTCTCTGGATCATCCCCATGCACCAGCCCCAAGCATCCTGTATCCTGTATCAAACATAAACTGGCACTTCATTTCTTACATGATAGTATATGTGTTTCAATGCATTCTCCCAAATCATCCACCTCAACAGCAAAATTATTTAAATTGGTCTGTAGAGTTATGTACAATCCAGTCATCCTCAATCAAAATTCAGTTCTGATTGTACAAGGATATGTCACAGTCGCCAAAGGAAAAAAGTTTTCCATTAAAAAAAAAAATACATGCTTATCTTTAGTTAGAAAGAACTTTTGGTCAATCATGTGAAGCTACAATTTTTAGGAAAATCTCAGTACCATGGTATAGGTAAACCTTACCATTACCA
The DNA here is from genome assembly GCA_006410735.1 of Raphicerus campestris. NCBI lineage: Eukaryota > Metazoa > Chordata > Mammalia > Artiodactyla > Bovidae > Raphicerus > Raphicerus campestris. The sequence goes on from SJYW01015176.1 coordinate 257,089, forward strand.
TGATTTCATTCTACAGATAAAGAAATATAGATAAAAAAAATGTTTTGATCTATCCAAAATGAGTTTAATGTGCTATTGTGTTTGTATGTTTATATCTATTTAAAAACTATATATAGGGCTTCCTTGATAGCTCATGAGACCCCAGTTGGATTACTGGATTGGGAAGCTCCACTGGAGAAAGTATAGGTTACTCACTCCAGTATTGCTGGCCTTTCGTATGGCTCAGCTGGTAAAGAATCTCCCTGCAATGCAGGAAACCTGGTTTCGATCTTTGGGCGGGGAAGATCCCCTAGAGAAGGGAAAGGCTACCCACTCCAGTATTTTGGCTTGGAGAATTCCATAGACTGTATAGTCCATGGGGTCACAAAGAGTCAGACATGACTGAGCATATATATATGCTCTCTCTCTCTCTCTCTCTATATATATATATATATATAATATATATATAATAAAACATATATTTATATAGCTTATAAAACAGAGATAAGTAAACAGAAGAAAATTACTGTCACCCACAATTTCAGTACTTATATAACATAACTATATAACTAGGAATATTGATGTAAACCTCCATCTATATCTTCTTGTGTGTGATATATATATATAAATATATGTATATACATATTGTGTGTGGGGGGGTTCTCAGTCATATCCAACTCTTTATGACCCTTTGGAATGCAGCTCACCAGACTCGTCCATCCATGACATATTCTAGGCAAGAATACTGGAGTGGATTGAAATTTCCTATTCCAGGGGATCTTCCCAACTCAGGGATTGAACCTGCATCTCTTGCATCTCCTGCATCAGCAGGTGGATTCTTCACCACTAACACCATCTGGGAAGCCATATATATATGTACGTGTATATGTATATGTGTACACACATACACTCAATCTCACTTGGTTGAACTTTTGACTTTTGTTCAATATTTGTTAATAAATAACTCTAGGGTAAAAATCATTTTACCTTGAGTTTTACATAATCTTGTGATCAATTCCTGTGAAGATATTCCCAGACACATACTCATATAAGCATGATATATCCATTACCTTGTTTATATCCAAAAACTACCATTTTATACTCCCATAATTATTGTCAGCTATCATTTAGTTCCATAAATCTTGAAAACAGATACTTGTCTTTATGAAAACCCTGTCCAAATTAAGTGTATAAAAATTACATTATATTGTTGTTTAAATGTGGATTTCTTTTATTATTAAAATATGACAGCTTATAATTATATTACCTGTTAATTTTTGGATACTTTTTAATTTTTAAATTGAGTACAAGTTATTGGTTCCAATTATCATTTTACTTGTGAGAACACTGACATTGAAGTTATTAACTTTTTTCATTATTGTTGAACAATTCTTATCACTTATTTGTCTTAAAACTTTTATTTATTTCTTAAATTTCCTAACATATAAATAGCTTTTATGTTCATCTAGTAAATTGCAACAATCTTGCAACAGCTAATTTGAAGGAAATGCTAATAAGTAAAATTGGTGCAATTTGAACATCAGGATAATTAAGTAATGAATTATAAATCACAGTATAAAAAAGGATCCATAAAGAAACCTATATGTACATCAACAGAGGAGTAGACAAAGAAGATATGGCATACATATATATGTGTGTGTAATGAAATTTATATTTAATATAGTATATAATACAATGGTATTTATATGTATATAATGGAATATTGCTCAGCCATTAAAAAGAATGAAACAATGCCATTTGCAGCAACATAGATGGACTTAGAGATTGTCATACTGAGTGAAGTAAATCATACAGAACAAGAAATATCATATGACATCCCTTAAATGATGCAGTTGAACTAATTTACAAAACAGAAGCAGTCTCAAAGAGAACAAACTTACAGTTTCTGGAAGAAGGATGAAGAGAAGGAGTACTTAGGGAGCTTGGGAGAAGCATGCACACATTGGTGTATTTTAAATGGATTACAAGCTAGGACCTATTGCATAGCTCATGGAACTCTGCTCAGTGTTACATGGCAACCTGGATGGGAGTGAGTTTGAATATATAATGTATATATTTATTACATATGGCTGTCTGAGGAGGCCGTACAAATGGCTGTGAAAAGAAGAGAAGCAAAAAGCAAAGGAGAAAAGGAAAGATATAAGAATCTGAATGTAGAGTTCCAAAGAATAGCAAGAAGAGATAAAAAAGCCTTCCTCAGTGATCAATGCAAAGAAAGAAAGGAAAACAAAGAATGGGAAAGACTAGAGATCTCTTCAAGAAAATTAGAAATACCAAGGGAATATTTCATGCAAAGATGGGCTCGATAAAGCACAGAAATGGTATGGACCTAACAGAAGCAGAAGATATTAAGAAGAGGTGGCAAGAATACACAGAAGAACTGTACAAAAAGATCTTCACAACCAAGACAATCACATTGGGTGATCACTCATCTATAGCCAGACATCCTGGAATATGAAAGCAAATGGGCCTCAGAAAGCATCACTACAAAAAAAGCTAGTGGATAACATTCCAGCTGAACTATTTCAATTCCTGAAAGATGATGCTATGAAAGTGCTGCACTCAATATGCCAGCAAATTTGGAAAACTCAGCAGTGGCCACAGGAATGGAAAAGGTCAGTTTTCATTCCAATCCCAAAGAAAGACAATGCCAAAGAGTGCTCAAACTACCACACAATTGCACTCATCTCACATGCTAGTAAAGTAATGCTCAAAATTCTCCAAGCCAGGCTTCAACAATATGTGAACCGTGAACATCCAGATGTCCAAGCTGGTTTTAGAAAAGGCAGAGGAACCAGAGAACAAATTGCCAGCATCCACTGGATCATTGAAAAAGCAAAAGAATTCCAGAAAAACATCTATTTCTGCTTTATTGACTATGCCAAAGCCTTTGACTGTGTGGATCACAATAAACTGTGGACAATTCTGAAAGAGATGGGAATACCAGACCACCTGACCTGCCATATTTTGAGAAACCTATATGCAGGTCAGGGAGCAACAGTTAGAACTGGACATGGAGCAACAGACTGGTTCCAAATAGGAAAAGGAGTACCTCAAGGCTGCATATTGTCACCCTGCTTATTTAACTTGTATGCAGAATACATCATGTGAAATGCTGGGCTGGTAGAAGCACAAGCTGGAATCAAGATTGCTGGGAGAAATCTCAATAACTTCAGATATGCAGATGACACCACCCTTATGGCAAAAGGTGAAGGGGACAAATAGCCTCTTGATGAAAGTGAAAGAGGAGAGCGAAAAAGTTGGCTTAAAGCTCAACATTCAGAAAATGAAGATCATGGCATCTGTTCCCATCACTTCATGGGAAATAGATGGGGAAACAGTGGAAATAGTGTCACACTTTATTTTGGGGGGCTCCCAAATCACCGCATATGGTGATTGCAGCCATGAAATTAAAAGACGCTTAGTCCTTGGAAGAGTAGTTATGACCAACCTAGATAGCATATTGAAAAGCAGAGACATTACTTTGCCAACAAAGGTCTGTCTAGTCAAGGCTATGGTTTTTCCTGTGGTCATGTATGGATGTGAGAGTTGGACTGTGAAGAAGGCTGAGCACCGAAGAATTGATGCTTTTGAACTGTGGTGTTGAAGAAGACTCTCGAGAGTCCCTTGGACTGCAAGGAGATCCACCAGTTCATTCTGAAGATCAGTCTTGGGATTTCTTTGGAAGGAATAACGCTAAAGCTGAAACTCCAGTACTTTGGCCACCTCATGTGAAGAATTGGCTCACTGGAAAAGACTCTGATGCTGAGAGGGATTGGAGGCAGGAGGAGAAGAGGACGACAGAGAATGAGATGGCTGGATGGCATCACTGACTTGATGGATGTGAGTCTGAGTTAACTCCAGGAGTTGATGATCGACAGGGAGGCCTGGTGTGCTGCAATTCATGGGGTTGCAAAGAGTTGGACATGACTGAGTGACTGAACTGAATTGAACTGACTGAATGAATACATATATATGTATGTTGTTTAACCGCTAAGTCATGTGCCACTCTTGCAACCACATGAACTGCAGCTTATCAGTCTCCTCTGTCCACTGGATTTCCTAGGCAAGACTACTGGAATGGATTTCTATTTCCTTCTCCAGTTAATCTTCCCCATGCAGGGACTGAACCCAGCATTCCTACATTATCAGGTGGATTCTTTACCCACTGAGCCACTGAGTCCTTTGCTGTTCACCTGAAACTCATAACATTGTTATGACATATACCAGCTATGTGCTTAGTTGCTCAGTTGTGTTTGACTCTTCGTGCCAGACTTCTCTGTCCATGGGATTTCTCCAGGCAAGAATACTGGAGTGGGTTGCCATTTTCTCCTCCAAATCAGCTATAACTCAATACAAAATAAAATTTTTAAAAATTAAGTATCCAGGAGTCTAAATAAACAATTGCTATAAATAATTGAACAGTTTAATAAATGAAAAAAAATACAGCTTTTTCTTAAAGTAGAATTTCTATTTAATAAATGTAGAAAGCATAATGAAAATAGAAAATTAACATTTTAAGGATAAACGATAAAACTTGTTGTAGACAAAAATCACCAATGGTTACTAAAATTAACAGAAAGCTGTACAAAGAGAGGGCAATGGCAACCCACTCCAGCACTCTTGCCTGGAAACTCCCATGGATGGAGGAGCCTATGGGCTATAGTCGATGGGGTCGCTGAGGGTTGGACATGACTGAGCAACTTCACTTTCACTTTTCACTTTCATGCATTGGAGAAGGAAATGGCAACCCACTCCAGTGTTCTTGCCTGGAGAATCCCAGGGATGGGGGAGCCTGGTGGGCTGCCATCTCTGGGGTCGCACAGAGTTGGACACGACTGAAGCGACTTAGCAGCAGCAGCAGCAGTACAAAGAGAAAGAATTTTTATTTTTGTAATATTTCAAAGTGCCTTCTCACAAGATGCTTATTAACTAAAAGAGAAATAGTAGCGAGTTTACACTTAACAAAATTGGCATCCATCTCATTAACCAGTTATCAAAGTAACAGCACCTATCACCAGTAATGAAGCTTTTTGCTATCGTGTGCCTCCTGAAGATCCCCTGGAAGACAGCATGGCAATCCACTCCAGCATTCTCGCCTGGAGAACCTGATAGACAGAGGAGCCTGCTGGACTACAGTCCATAGGGTCGCAGAGATTCAGACATGACTGAAGCAACTTAGCAGACATGCACACATGCCTCCTAATAAGGGTTACAGAGAACACATCATGTTCTAAATATTCTTGCCGAAAATATGTAACTTCAATCTAAATGTAAGGAAATATGACAAGTTCAAGTTGACAAAGATTCTGCAAAATATCTAATCAGTCCTCTTCGAAAGTCCCAAGGTCATGAGAAACAAAGAAAGATTGAACTTTTCCAGACTGGTGAAACTAACAAGACAACAATTAAACACAAAGTGAGAACCTGGATTGGATTCTGAATCAGCAAGGGGGCCTCAATGGAATGATTGGCAAAATTTGAATACAGTAATTAAGTTCGTCACTGTAGTGTGTCAATACTAATTGCTTAGTTTTGGTACTGTTACTGTACTATTTATATGACATTATCATTTATGGAAGCTAATAGAAATGAATACAATGCACTACTTTTTGCAACTTGTCAGTTCCCTAAAAATTATTTCAAATAAAAAAGTTAAATATCTAAAAGCTGATTCCTTTGAGTTCTCCACGTTAAGAATTATTCCTACACTAGCACCCTCTCTATGAAGTCATGTGACCACCCTTTCACATTATATATTATTTTTGATTTTAGTAACTTATATAAAAATTAATCAGAGATTTATTTCAGTATTTCTCAAAATGCTAATCTGTTGCCATGCTACCATTTATAGGTTAGTCAACTCTTTTCTTGATTGAACTGCCATTCTCATCTTATTCTAATACATTTTAAATGTCATTGAGGTCACTTTCACTTTCACCTTTATTTCATTGATCCTACTGTTCTTGTGCCAGTTTTGTAATACCTTTATTGTTATGGATTTATAATAAATTATGCTATATGGTAAATCTCTTTATTCATTTTTAATTTTTTCCCAAAATTGATTGGTTATTAATATAGGTAGTTTCCTTAGTTTCTTTTATTTTAGTAATTTTAAAAAGGTCATTAATTTCAAAAAGACAATAGTTTTGTGATCAATATTGCAAAGAAGTAACTGGAAAATTTATTTGAGTTCTATTTGGAGAGAAAAAAGTAAACTGTACTATGTCTCATGGGACTTTATGGTATGTTATTTGTAAATTTGAATGAAAAGAGGACTTAAAAAATATCCTGTGATTCTTCTGGGGTACCATTAGAATAAAATGAGAAATTTTTCTATAGGGACATACTTTCAAATTGGATGCACAGAATTCTTACAAAGCAATTTCTTCAAAGGTGGTTTTAAGATCTACAATTACAGATCACACAAATTCACAAACAGCATGTTCTTTCTTTCCAAAACTCTGATGACATGAACATTTGCCCTTTAGCTATAGTCCCACAGATTCCTCAATCTCCAACCATTTTCAGTCAATATTTTCTATATTGTACAAGTTGCATAATTTTAATTTCTCTAAATACTAGTCCAGAGGATCATTTCCTGGACTAGGGATTCTTCGGTGGCTCAGATGGTAAAGGGTCTACCTGCATGTGGGAGACCCGAGTTCAATTCCTGGATCAGGAAGATCCCCTGGAGAAGGAAATGGCAACCCACTCCAGTATTTTTGCCTGGAAAGTCCCATGAACAGAGGAGCCTAGCAGGAGTTGAAAACAGTTGAGAGACTTCACTTTCTTCTAACTGCTAGTCCAGAGGATCACTTTCAGTTCCTTCAGTATGCTGCTGAGCCCATCTTTGAGCTTTTTATTTCTGTTTTGTGCTTCTCAGTCCTAAAATCCCCACTAGTACTTCTTTATATCTCCCAATTCTTTGATGAGACTTCCATTTCTTTGCTGAATCTTTCTGCTAGTTTTCATTTTCTGTAAGTGTGCTTGTAATTGTTCATTCAGGCTTTTTAAGATTTTTGTCAGATGATCTAATATCTCTGTCATCTCAGTGTTGACATCTATTGATTTTCCTTTTTCACTCAGTTTGAGATCTCCCTAGTTCTCAGTATAACAAGATATCATCAGCTGAAACCTGGATATTTGGGCTATCATATCATTAAACTTTGTGTCTTATATAAACTTTCTGTTCAAACTGACTTTCTTTAACACCACTTAGGTAGGAGAAAGAGGAGGGGCTCTACTTCATTACTTCTCAGTAATACTAGAAGTCCATTGACACCAAGGTGTGGGTTCTCCTCATAACTCTCAGGCACGGGAGGGAGTTTTAGCTTTAATTACTCCTCCAGTGATACCTTCTTGGGTTGGACATGAAGAGTAGAAGTGCCTCAGTAACCACCCCCCATCCCATCCACATTGCCTCCACTGATACTGTGTAAGGGTCGCAGGGCGCAAGTGGTAAAAGTTCTGACTCTCCAGTAGGTCTCATTTGATTTCACACCAGTGGGAACAAAGATGTCAACTCATCACTGCCATGTAGGGGTAGAAGTCCAGCCTCCACAAAGTCTCCACTCATACCTTGGGAGCATGGGGGAGAGAGATGGATCAGGGACTTATCCTCTTGATGCTGATGGTGCCCTTGCTCCCTACTTTCCTTTCTCTGACAAGGGGCGCCTGGAGTACCTTGCTTATAGCTCAAGAAGGTGGAAGTCCATGTTCCTTATCTGGCCTTTGCTGGCATGGTTGGAAGAAGGAGCAGAGTGTTTTTCCTGTGATATTTAAATGGAGTAGAGAAGTTACTGTCTAAAGCTTTCTATCTTGAAAGTCCACCTTTTCCTGATGCTTAGGCTAGAATTAGCAAAATTCTGTTCTTATTTTCTGCATCTGTTCTCATTTCTGAATTGCTGGCCCCTTTATCTTCATGTCTGAAATATATGAGGCAAAAATAAAACCCAGAGAAGCCAACACCGTTTCATTCCTTGCATCCCAGGTTTCCTAGTTAATCTTTCTTCTCAACATCTTTCAGAGTCTTTTTATTCTTCTTTTAAAACATGCCAGTGGTTTTGGTTGTACTTACCAGGAGGCATGTGAAAAAGTACATCTACTCCATCTTCATGAATGTAGAAGCTTGCAACTCATTTTATAAATACTTTAAAATTATTTTTAAAGGGGTTAAAGGAAGGTTTTGAATTATATTTGCAAAGGCATAAGTTTTACAAAAGCTTTGAGTACCATGACATGTTCAAAATAACTGCAACTGGAGCATTTCAGCCTCTGGAACTTCAAGTTCTTTATTCCCCAGTGAAAAGTGGAGAGAAATACAAATGAAAATGAAATTCATCATTATATTAATTATTTCACTTATTGTTTATTACCTTACTTTGTGGTTTTATGTGCTTCTGAACTGTAGAAGATATTATAAAGGAAGAAAAGAATAAGCTAATTAAACTTGGGCCTCTAAAAACTGAACAAACAAATAAACAAACGAACAAACAAAAAACTTGAAAGTTTAAACAAAAACTTAGAGCAAAATTTTGACTAGCTAGAAAAAAATGTATTTACCTTGTGATTCACTCGGGAAAAAGAAAATTGCATGTGTTGGCAGTAGGTCTCAGGTATCCAAGAACTTAAGTAACTATAAATAAGACTTTAATTTTAGGATTATTTCCTAAGCACCTTTACCAAATTGCAAAATGAGGCTATTTTATCTCTCTCTCTGTATCTTTCTCTTATTTTCTTTTCCAGTCATTTATTTCCTTTGCTTTTTTTACTTCTACTTTGTTGCTGTTAAGACTGTCTGTCCTTCCTACTACTACGTGTCTTCTAGATATTTTTATGTCATACCAAAAAGCATCAGTGACCACTAGCCTGTGTCCAAAAGAATAAACTTTTAGGACAGGGGAAAAAAGTTTGTACAGAAAAACGTTTTTGGACAGAGGAATTAAAAATTTAAAAGAAAATCTATAAATTAAATGTCATATTCAAGGGAATTTTCTTAGCAAACTAAGTTCTGAAATATCTACTACCAACTCCTTTTGTTTCATTAACCTGTTAACTTTCTTCATGCAAAACAATCAATGGTAGCAAAGATTTTTTTTTTTTTTTNGATTCTTCGGTGGCTCAGATGGTAAAGGGTCTACCTGCATGTGGGAGACCCGAGTTCAATTCCTGGATCAGGAAGATCCCCTGGAGAAGGAAATGGCAACCCACTCCAGTATTTTTGCCTGGAAAGTCCCATGAACAGAGGAGCCTAGCAGGAGTTGAAAACAGTTGAGAGACTTCACTTTCTTCTAACTGCTAGTCCAGAGGATCACTTTCAGTTCCTTCAGTATGCTGCTGAGCCCATCTTTGAGCTTTTTATTTCTGTTTTGTGCTTCTCAGTCCTAAAATCCCCACTAGTACTTCTTTATATCTCCCAATTCTTTGATGAGACTTCCATTTCTTTGCTGAATCTTTCTGCTAGTTTTCATTTTCTGTAAGTGTGCTTGTAATTGTTCATTCAGGCTTTTTAAGATTTTTGTCAGATGATCTAATATCTCTGTCATCTCAGTGTTGACATCTATTGATTTTCCTTTTTCACTCAGTTTGAGATCTCCCTAGTTCTCAGTATAACAAGATATCATCAGCTGAAACCTGGATATTTGGGCTATCATATCATTAAACTTTGTGTCTTATATAAACTTTCTGTTCAAACTGACTTTCTTTAACACCACTTAGGTAGGAGAAAGAGGAGGGGCTCTACTTCATTACTTCTCAGTAATACTAGAAGTCCATTGACACCAAGGTGTGGGTTCTCCTCATAACTCTCAGGCACGGGAGGGAGTTTTAGCTTTAATTACTCCTCCAGTGATACCTTCTTGGGTTGGACATGAAGAGTAGAAGTGCCTCAGTAACCACCCCCCATCCCATCCACATTGCCTCCACTGATACTGTGTAAGGGTCGCAGGGCGCAAGTGGTAAAAGTTCTGACTCTCCAGTAGGTCTCATTTGACTTCACACCAGTGGGAACAAAGATGTCAACTCATCACTGCCATGTAGGGGTAGAAGTCCAGCCTCCACAAAGTCTCCACTCATACCTTGGGAGCATGGGGGAGAGAGATGGATCAGGGACTTATCCTCTTGATGCTGATGGTGCCCTTGCTCCCTACTTTCCTTTCTCTGACAAGGGGCGCCTGGAGTACCTTGCTTATAGCTCAAGAAGGTGGAAGTCCATGTTCCTTATCTGGCCTTTGCTGGCATGGTTGGAAGAAGGAGCAGAGTGTTTTTCCTGTGATATTTAAATGGAGTAGAGAAGTTACTGTCTAAAGCTTTCTATCTTGAAAGTCCACCTTTTCCTGATGCTTAGGCTAGAATTAGCAAAATTCTGTTCTTATTTTCTGCATCTGTTCTCATTTCTGAATTGCTGGCCCCTTTATCTTCATGTCTGAAATATATGAGGCAAAAATAAAACCCAGAGAAGCCAACACCGTTTCATTCCTTGCATCCCAGGTTTCCTAGTTAATCTTTCTTCTCAACATCTTTCAGAGTCTTTTTATTCTTCTTTTAAAACATGCCAGTGTTTTTGGTTGTACTTACCAGGAGGCATGTGAAAAAGTACATCTACTCCATCTTCATGAATGTAGAAGCTTGCAACTCATTTTATAAATACTTTAAAATTATTTTTAAAGGGGTTAAAGGAAGGTTTTGAATTATATTTGCAAAGGCATAAGTTTTACAAAAGCTTTGAGTACCATGACATGTTCAAAATAACTGCAACTGGAGCATTTCAGCCTCTGGAACTTCAAGTTCTTTATTCCCCAGTGAAAAGTGGAGAGAAATACAAATGAAAATGAAATTCATCATTATATTAATTATTTCACTTATTGTTTATTACCTTACTTTGTGGTTTTATGTGCTTCTGAACTGTAGAAGATATTATAAAGGAAGAAAAGAATAAGCTAATTAAACTTGGGCCTCTAAAAACTGAACAAACAAATAAACAAACGAACAAACAAAAAACTTGAAAGTTTAAACAAAAACTTAGAGCAAAATTTTGACTAGCTAGAAAAAAATGTATTTACCTTGTGATTCACTCGGGAAAAAGAAAATTGCATGTGTTGGCAGTAGGTCTCAGGTATCCAAGAACTTAAGTAACTATAAATAAGACTTTAATTTTAGGATTATTTCCTAAGCACCTTTACCAAATTGCAAAATGAGGCTATTTTATCTCTCTCTCTGTATCTTTCTCTTATTTTCTTTTCCAGTCATTTATTTCTTTTGCTTTTTTTACTTCTACTTTGTTGCTGTTAAGACTGTCTGTCCTTCCTACTACTACGTGTCTTCTAGATATTTTTATGTCATACCAAAAAGCATCAGTGACCACTAGCCTGTGTCCAAAAGAATAAACTTTTAGGACAGGGGAAAAAAGTTTGTACAGAAAAACGTTTTTGGACAGAGGAATTAAAAATTTAAAAGAAAATCTATAAATTAAATGTCATATTCAAGGGAATTTTCTTAGCAAACTAAGTTCTGAAATATCTACTACCAACTCCTTTTGTTTCATTAACCTGTTAACTTTCTTCATGCAAAACAATCAATGGTAGCAAAGATTTTTTTTTTTTTTTTTACTGAATTTTCACCCCTGATCTTCTGTCATATTTTGGCCTTGGTGAAATATAATGGAAAACAAACAAAACTGTGCTTTACTTAGCTAAAGTTTGTTACCTAAAGAACTATATGTACAACTTAAACTTATGAAGTGTTGTATGTCAATTTTATTTCAATAAAAAGAACTAGGGAATAAAACAAAAGTAAATGCACTTTTCTGTTTTTTTCTTAAGTTCTTGACATATAACATTTAAAAGCATCCTAACTAACCAGTGTTTCTCACATTGTGGCCTCAGTGTTTCTTTATTTCAGGCTCTGGTTAAATTGATCTTCCTGTTCAGTTGCAATGGTCTTTAAAAATATTCTACAAGATCGACGTTTTTACCTAACTACATACTGTATATATTCAATTTTAATTGTAGATGATAATACTTGCACATAAATATCTGAAATCTTTGCCACTGTTTGAGATATTCTAAGAAATTATTTCAAACAGTGCTGGGGATATTAAGCAACACAACCCCTCTGACAACAAAGACGCTATTAAGGGCTGTTGCATCAATAACGGGTGGATGCAAAGTCCCTAAATAATCATAGATTGGATATTGTGTAGCAGTCTCAAAAGTACAATTATAGCCCATTGTGTCAATAACGTGTGCACTTAGGTCTGTTAATAGTACCTATTGGCATAACAACTGTGAAATAGTGGAACTAGTTAACCAAAGGGAAGATTCTCATTTCCTGGATATATGTTAGGAGTAGAAATGACTGTCTGTTTGAAATCATTTAGGTTAATTCTTACTAGAGTCAGGGGGTTGGAAAACATAGCCTCCAATGGGCTCTTCTGGCCCTGTGTCATTACAAGAATAATTACTAAGCTGTTACTCAAGTGTTTCTCAACCTTGCTTCAGAGATGCAGAGCTCAATTTATGATACACGTGGGTCTCACTTGTCTCAATTCAACTCTCACTCCCAAATGTACAAAATCTAGGCATAGATCTCTATAGTTTGCTAAAGCCATTCCTAGTGTTTTTAATAACAGAAAAAAAAAATATATATATATATACATTGTAAGTAAAAACATGGATTGTTATCTCCTGCTTACCTCCAGTCAATCAGTCTTAATCTCATCCTAAAAAGTTAAACAATCTGCATTAAAATGTTTATCTGGAACGTACCTCCAAGTCTTTAATGGAAAAAAAATATATATGTAATTATACATCCTGCCTCTAAACCAAGGGTGAGGACCTACCCATGCTGGAGGTCAGGGGTGGTGGCTAAGAGGAGCTACCTCACCTCCGAGGTCAGGGCAGCGGCTGAGAGGAGCTACCACATGCCCCAGGTCAGGGCAGTGGCAGAGAGGAGCAACCCTACCTCCAAGGTTAGGAGCAGCAGCTGTGCTTTGCTGGAGCAGGCATGAAGACATTCTTCATGGCCAAGGAAAGAGAAATCCAAGTAAGATGGTATCTGTTGTAACAGGGCATCAGAGGCCAGACACACTGAACCATAATCACAGAAAACTAGCCACTCTGATCACACAGATCATGACCTTGTCTAATTCAATGAAACTAAGCCATGCCCTGTGGGGCCACGCAAGACAGGAGGGTCATGGTGGAGGGGTCTGACAGAAAGTGGTCCACTGGAGAAGGGAATAGCAAACCACTTCAGTATTATTGCCTTGAGAACCCCATGAACAGTATGAACATACTGAGAACAGTATGATAGGATACTGAAGGGAACTTCCCAGGTTGGTAGATGCCCAATATGCTACTGGAAATCAGTGGAAAAATAACTCCAGAAAGAATGAAGGGATGGAGCCAAAGCAAAAACAATACCCAGTAGTGGATGTGACTGGTGATAGAAGCAAGGTCCGATGCTTTAAAGAGCAATATTGCATAGGAACCTGGAATGTCAGGTCCATGAATCAAGGCAAATCGGAACTGGTCAAACAGGAGATAGCAAGAGTGAATGTCAACATTCTAGGAATCAGCGAACTAAAATGGACTGGAATGAGTGAATTTCACTCAGATGACCATTATATCTACTACTGTGGGCAGGAATGCCAGAGAAGAAATGGAGTAGCCATCATGGTCAACAAAAGAGTCTGAAATGCAGTACTTCGAAGCAATCTCAAAAACAACAGAATGATCTCCATTCGTTTCCAAGGCAAACTATATATCACGGTAATCCAAGCCTATGCCCCAACTAGTAGTGTTGAAGAAGCTGAAGTTGAATGGTTATATGAAGATCTACAAGACCTTTTAGAACTAACACCCAAAAAGGATGTCCTTTTCATTGTAGGGGACTGGGATGCAAAAGTGGGAAGTTAAGAAACACCTGGAGTAACAGGCAAATTTGGCCTTGGAGTACAGAATGAAGCAGAGCAAAGGCTAATAGAGTTTTGCCAGGAGAACACACTGGTCATAGCAAATACTCTCCTGCAACAATACAAGAGAAGACTCTCCACATGAACATCAACAGATAGTCAACACCGAAATCAGATTGATTATATTCTTTGCAGCCAAAGATGGAGAAGCTCTAAACAGTTACAAAAACAAGACCGTGAGATGACTTTGGCTCAGATCATGAACTCCTTATTGCCAAATTCAGACTTAATGAAGAAAGTATGGAAAACCACCAGGCCATTCAGGTATGACCTAAATCAAATCCCTTATGATTATACAGTGGAAGTGAGAAATAGATTTAAGGGAACAGATCTGATAGAGTGCTTGATGAACTATGGATGGAGGTTTGTGACATTGTACAGGAGACAGGGATCAAGACCATCCCCAAGGGAAAAAAAATGCAAAAATCAAAATAGCTATCTGAGGAGGCCTTACAAATAGCTGTGAAAAGAAGAGAAGTGAAAAGAAAAGGAGGAAAGGAAAGATATAAGCATCTGAGTGCAGAATTCCAAAGAATAACAAGGAGAGATAAGAAAAGCTCCCTCAGCGATCATTGCAAAGAAATAGAGGAAAAGAACAGATTGGGAAAGACTAAAGATCTCTTCAAGAAAATTAGAGATACCAAGGGAATATTTCATGCAAAGATGGGCTCGATAAAGGACAGAAATGGTCTGGACCTAACAGAAGCAGAAGATACACAGAAGAATACACAGAAGAACTGTACAAAAAAGATCTTCACAAGACAGATATTCACGATGGTGTGATCACTCACCTAGAGCCAGATATCCTGGAATGTGAAGTCAAGTGGGCCTTAGAAAGCATCACTATGAACAAAGCTAGTGGAGGTGATGGCATTCCAGTTGAACTATTTCAAATCCTGAAAAATGATACTGAGAAAGTGATGCACTCAATATGCCAGCAAATTTGGAAAACTCAGCAGTGGCCACAGGATTGGAAAAGGTCAGTTTTCATTCCAATCCCAAAGAAAGGCAATGCCAAAGAATGCTCAAACTACCGCACAATTGCACTCATCTCACATGCTAGTAAAGTAAGGCTCAAAATCCTCCAAGACAGGCTTCAACAATATGTGAACCATTAACTTCCAGATGTTCAAGCTAGTTTTAGAAAAGACAGAGGAATTAAGAGATCAAATTGCCAACATCCTCTGGATCATGGAAAAAGTAAGAGTTCCAGAAAAACAACTATTTCTGCTTTATTGACTATGACAAAGCCTTTGACTCTGTGGGCCACAATAAACTGTGGACAATTCTGAAAGAGATGGAAATACCAGACCACTTGACCTGCCTCTAGAGAAACCTATATGCAGGTCAGGAAGCAACAGTTAGAACTGGACATGGAACAACTGACTGAATCCAAATAAGAAAAGGAGTACGTCAAGGCTGTATATTGTCATCCTGCTTATTTAACTTATATGCAGAGTATATCGTGAGAAATGCTGGGCTGGAAGAAACACAAGCTGGAATCAAGATTGCTGGAAGAAATATCAATAACCTCAGATATGCAGATGATACCACCCTTATGGCAGAAAGTGAAGAGGAACTAAAAAGCCTCTTGATGAAAGTGAAAGAGGAGAGTGGAAAAGTTGGCTTAAAGCTCAACACTCAGAAAACAAAGATCATGGCATCTGGTCCCATCACTTCATGGGAAATAGAAGAGGAAACAGTGGAAACAGTGTCAGACTTTATTTTGGGGGGCTGCAAAATCACTGCAGATAGTGATTGCAGCCATGAAATTAAAAGACGCTTACTTCTTGGAAAGAGAGTTATGACCAACCTAGATAGCATATTGAAAAGCAGAGACATTATTTTGCAGACTAAGGTCCATCTAGTCAAGGCTATGGTTTTTCCAGTGGTCATGTATGGATGTGAGAGTTGGACTGTGAAGAAAGCTGAGCACGGAAGAATTAATGCTTTTGAACTGTGGTGTTGAAAGACTCTTGAGAGTCCCTTGGGCTGCACAGAGATCCAACCAGTCCATCCTAAAGGAGATCAGTCCTGAATATTCATTGGAAGGACTGATGCCAAAGCTGAAACTCCAATACTTTGGCCACCTGATGCGAAGAGTTGACTCATTGGAAAACATCCTGATGCTAGGAGGGATTGGGGGCAGGAAGAGAAGTAAACAACAGAGGATGAGATGGCTGGATGGCATCTCCAACTCGATGGACATGAGTTTGTGTTAAATCTGGGAGTTGGTGATGGACAGGGAGGCCTGGTGTGCTGCGATTCATGGGGTCACAAAGAGTCAGACATGACTGAGTGACTGAACTGAACTGAACTGATGCATCATTCTCAAATATATGATCAGTCTCTAAAATGTATTAGTAGTTAAAATAGAGAAAAGGAGTCCAAAATGATGATGGCTAAAAGACAAAGAAGGGAAAAGCCCAATAAAGTATAATAAAGGAAAATCTGAAGACCAGAGTGAGGACCTCAGGTATAACAAACAGTACCCCTGGCTAGCCCAATTTACATTCAGTAGGCCTAGGGGAGGAGAAAAAAAAAAAAAAAAAAACATTAAAAGAGGAGCCAAAATTGGGCCGCTGGGGCCTCTCTTCACATCTTTTGGGTCAGCATTCTCCTACGTGTCAAGGATGTATTTCCCTTTACTGCTGCTGCTGCTAAGTTGCTTCAGTCGTGTCCGACTTTGTGCCACCCCATAGATGGCAGCCCACCAGGGTCTGCTGTCCCTGGGATTCGCCAGGGAAGAACACTGGAGTGGGTTGCCATTTACTTCTCCACTGCATGAAAGTGAAAAGTGAAACTGAACTCACTCAGTAGTTTCTGACTCTTTGCGACCCCATGGACTGTAGCCTACCAGGCTCCTCTGTCCATAAGATTTTCCAGGCAAGAGTACTGGATTGGGTTGCCATTGCCTTCCCTTTACTTTCTAAATAAAACTGAGCTGTAACACGGAGCTGTAACATTGGTCCATCCATGAGCTGTAACACTGGTTCATCTCAGGGCTGTAAGGCTTGTTTGTTTGTCGTTTCCAGTTTTTGCTACAATGAGACAGAACTGAGGAAATTACACACTACCCCAACATCTATTGTGCCATTTCTCAGACTTAATCTGGCTGAAACCACCACCAAGGTGTGGCCCCCATAAGGAAGAGGCTAAGCATAGCAGGAGCTCAATTTGGGGAAAGCTCCCACAGTGGAAGCTGAAAATAATCCACCACAGGTGAAGTGACAAGAAGCCCAGCATGCTGAAAACCAAGAACAGTGGAAAACAAACTCAGCAGAAAGCTCATGAGGCTCAGTCTCAGATTCCAAAAGATTTTATGTTGAGGTAGGAGGGTAACTCTCCTATGGCTGGAAGGACATATGGCTAACAAATCTTAATTCCTTTACTATCTCTCATTTCTTATTTCCTTGAACACCCCGTGAACAGACTAGTGGTAGTGGGTGCAACTGAGGGACTCCTGAGAGGCTACTCCTCAGTGTGTCTCAAAGGCTCCACTATCCTCTGTGCTCTAGTGGCTGTTACCTAAGCTGATAGAGTTTCTTCTGTCCTTAATCTTCTTTGTACAAGGATCAGACCAATGAAAACTGTGAGCATAGGTCAGGTATTTAGCAGATTTTCCGGCAGGTTATGAAGGGGATTCCTCAGCACATTTTTCCCACTGTTTTCCTCGTGTCCTTCAGCTTTTCTCTTATGGAACCTGAGCCGAGCTAAAACCCATGGTGCCTGGCTTTAGGACCTAATGAAACTCAGTCTCTGATGTCTCATCACAAAAACTGAGTTAGAGACACAGTGATGGGTAAGAAGTGGATTTGTTCAGACTCAGAGAGAAGCACACTCCACAGGGTATGGGCCATCACAGAGGCCAAGTGCTAGGGCCATGGAATGTGGTGTGGCTAGGTTTAGCAGCTATATAAATTCATATGCTAATTAGCGGGAGGATCATCCCAACCATTGGGGAACCACCCACTCCTCTGTCTTTTGGTAATGACTTGGAACTCTCTTGCCACCTCTGGGTGTGTCATTTAGCTTATAGACTGGGGGTCAAGGTTTAGTTGAATTTGACTTGTCATCTTGGACCCATTTGATTTTAATTGGTTTATGTCATGCCCTTGTACTATGTGATTCTTTCAAAAGTTGTCCCCTGCCCCCTTCCCTCCTGTTTCATGCTCTTTTCCTGAGCTCCATCTGGGCCCACAATGTTGCCTCTACAACCTTCTGGAGGGACAACCAGAAAATAGCTGGCCCTTGGGAGGGAAATACTATATGATATCCAATCCCTCTAGATATTCAGGCTTTCATCTTCCATGTTTCCTGCAATATGTGCAACACCAGCATCTCTCAGTGGACCCACTAGGGTGGGAGACAGGCACACAATGCCTGCTAGAAGATCTGTTGGCACCCATTCAAAGGCAACTGGGCTTCTGCGGATAATGTTTGACACTTTGGGAGTTAGCCCTGCAGGCCATTTGGGCCCAAACCCTTACCACCTTTCTCCTAAAGTCACAAACATACCCCCAGATCAAATCTCCACTCCACTTTTACAGAACATTTGATCTGTTGCCTCTTATCAATTTGTTCTTAATCACTTACTAGCTCCTGCAACAAGGACCCTGCCCCCTTCTAAGCAACATTGCTCCACCCAGCCTGTTATTAAAATCCTATTAATGTCCCTAACAAGACCAGATAACCCACTCTTTTGTCATTACTTCTGTTATTACATAAAGTGGGTCTCTGACAATGAAATGTTTACCATTGGAAACACTCTAACCTGCTCTTATGGAGAACTAAAAAAGTCAAAGTTTAGTTGCACAGTTGTGTCTGCCCTTTTGTGACCCCATGGACTTGCAAATTTCCAAGCAAGAGTACTGGAGTGCCATTTCCTTCTCCAGAGGATCTTCACAACCAAAGAATCTAACATATATTCCACATTGTAGGCAGACGCTTTAGCATCTAAGCCACCAGGAAAGTCCTTATGGAGGACTAGGGAAGAAAATCAGTGACTTACTTTCCCTTAGAGGAGTAAGCAGAGAAGGCAATGGCACCCCACTCTGGTACTCTTGCCTGGGAAATCCCGTGGACAGAGGAGCCTCGTAGGCTGCAGTCCATGAGGTCGCTAAGAGTCGGACACGACTGAGCGACTTCACTTTTACTTTTCACTTTCATGTATTGGAGAAGGAAACAGCAACCCACTCCAGTGTTCTTGCCTGGAGAATCCCAGGGACAGAGGAGCCTGGTGAGCTTCCATCTATGGGGTTGCACAGAATCAGACATGACTGTCGCAACTTAGCAGCAGCAGAGGAGTAAGAGGAAAATGGTTATGGCTGTTTCACCAGGTTCCCTGTCTTAGGGCACAGGCTTGGATTGCTTTACATCATGATATCTATTCCCATCTGCAGTGAACAAATTGGCAGTGAATTAAGATTACAACCCCTTAATCTTACTCAGCACTGTTCATGCTAGAGACCTTGGGGATGCCCAACTTGAGCCCAGGAGTCCCAGGAGGTCAACCTGCCTTGATCTGCCTAGGGATCTGGTCCCCAGGAAGTTGTCACACCTCAGCCTGCTCAAGGATCTATCAGCCCATCAGCCCAGGATCCCAGTGTCAAAGGAGTTTGTAATTTCCTCAGTTCTGTCTCGTCGAAACAAAAATTTGAAGCGATGGACCAATGTTATAGCCCTCAAACGGACCAGTGCTACAGCTCCATATTACAGCTCAGTTTTACTTAGAAAGTAAAGGAAAACACATCCTTGAGGCATGATAGCATGCCAAAATAAAAGACTCAAAGGGAAGAGAAGCCCCCTGGCCCAATTTTGGCTCCTCTTTTTATGTTTTTTCTCCTCCCCCTGGGCCTGCCCTATGTAAATTGGGCTAGCCAGGGGTGCTGTTTGTTTCACCTGAGATCCTCACTCTGGTCCTCTCCCTTCCTTTGTTCTATTTTTGCGGGGTTTTCCCTTCCTTGTCTTTTAGCCACGGTCATTTTGGACTCCTTTTTCCTATTCTAACTACCTAACATTTCCACCTCAAGAGATTGGAGGCCCAGTTCTTTGGTAAGAAGGCCATCAAGGTCTCTTTGGCTGCTTCCTGCTGAACTGGGATGGCAAGGGGCATTGAGCCTCCCCTTTTGCTATTCTCAAGACTCATGGTCCTTGTAGCAGTGTCCGTCTAAGGGTGAGTGATTTTTCCTTTGGTTGGCTGTAGTTTTATATATCGTTGAACTGGCACTGCATGTTGTAGCTTGTTGACTTGGGCAGAGACAAAATAGGTTAGACAATTGGTAATACAGGGAGCAATCATAAGCAGCATCAATATGGTGATGACAGAGACTAGTAGGGGCATTAGTCAATTCAGTTCAGTTGTTCAGTCGTGTCCGACTCTTTGCGACCCCTACAATCGCAGCACGCCAGGCCTCCCTGTCCATCACCAACTCCTGGACTTAACCCAAACTCATGTCCATCGAGTCAGTGATGCCATCCAGCCATCTCATCCTCTATTGTCCTCTTCTCCTCCTGCCCCCAATTTTTCTCAGCATCACAGTTTTTTCCAATGTGTCAACTCTTCACATGAGGTGGCCAAAGTACTGGAATTTCAACTTCAGCATCAGTCCTTCCAATGAAGACCCAGGACTGGTCTCCTTTAGGATGGACTGGTTGGATCTCCTTGCAGTCCAAGGGACTCTCAAGAGTCTTCTCCAGCACCACAGCTCAAAAGCATCAATTCTTCAGCACTCAGCTTTCTTCACAGTCCAGTTCTCACATTCATACATGACCGCTGAAAAAACCATAGCCTCGATTAGACAGACCTTTGTTGGCAAAATAATGTCTCTGCTTTTTAATATGCTGTCTAGGTTGCTCATAACTTTCCTTCCAAGGAATAAGCGTCTTTTAATTTCATGGCTGCAGTCACCATTTGCAGTGAGTTTGGAGCCCCGAAAAGCAATGTCTGACACTGTTTCCACTGTTTCCCCATCTATTTCCCATTAAGTGATGGGACATGGGAAGTAGGGGCATTAGCCAACTCCAAATTTCCCATCATCAGGAGGATCCTGCAGAGAGAGATTGTAGCCAACCTGAGAACTCTCCAGCTTATTCTTTGAGATCCTGTAGGGTCTGAAAGTTTTCCTTGAGGACTGTGAGACTTTCTTTAACTTAACTAGAGGTATTTACCCAGAAACAACATTTCTCATTCAAGATGACTCAAGTCCCTCCTTTTTCAGGGATCAGGAGATCCATCTCCTGTATGTTTTGGATCACAACCCCTGCCAAGCTGTGTTGGCTCTTAAGATATGCCCTGAGAAATCTTATCTCCAGATTTTGGGGGTGTTTATTAGAGTGGCACTCATTTGTAGTACTGAAGAGGTATCTGAGATCTCCCAGGGGCTCACAGGTGTATTGAGTATCCTCTTCTGTTTTCTTCCATGGCTTAACTCATGAGTGGTGAATCCAGGAGTCATGTTCTGATACCTTGACTGTTATAGGGGTAGAAAGTATTATAGGGTAGGGGCCCTTCCATGTAGGCTGGAGTTGAGACTTTGGGGACCCATCTTTCCAGATTTTAAATAGGACTTAATTCCTAGAGCATATAGTGGTGGCTGTTTAGAGTCTTTTGGGTCCTGGTTGACACCCTACAAGCATATATCCTGTTGGAATTGGCCAGTGGCCATGGTATAAGACTGGAGGCTCTGAGCCTCTGGATCTAGGAAGATGTCATTGACATAAACAAGAGGTCTCCCATAGAGCATCTCATAAGGACTAAGGCCAAACTGTTCCTTAGGGGCAATGCAAGTATGAAGGAGAGCTATTGATAAAGCCTCCTTCCATCCCAGGAAGGACTTCTGGGTTATCTTTTTTATAACTGATTTTAAGAATTGGTTTTCTCTTTCTACTTTTCCTGAAGACTGAGGCCTCCAGGCTTAATGGAGATAATAAGTAATGCTCAATGTTTTACCTTCAGTGATCACTTCCTCCCTTAGGTCCTGAGGCAGTTGATCCTAAAGACTGTTTCATCATGCCATCCACGCCAAACCTGGCTCCAAAAAAAATGCTGTGACAGATGTGACAACCGAGGTTATGAGTGTAGACATTGCAGGGCCTCCGATGGAGGGAGAGGCCAACACGGAGCTGTGCTGCTGTTTGTCCAAAGTCTTAGAACTCAGGAAGAGTGATGTGACTTTGGATAAGGGCGGTAAATCTCGTGAAAAAGTGGTGAAGCTTTTGGCCTGCACACCTCTAGAAGAGATCTTGGAGAAATTGAAAAAAGCAAGTTTAAAAAAAATAATAAATAAAAGAAGAAATGAAAAGTACATCCTTGATTTTTTTATTGCTAATGATAGAAAGACTGTCAAAATATATTTAAATACACAGAATGTGAAGTTGTATTTAATAAGAACAGGACTCAAAGAAGTATGAAGGTTAAAAGTACTGGATATGGAACTTAGGTTCTCAAATCCCTGATCCTAAACGGCTTGGGACATGTTACTCCGATTTCACAGAATTACAAAGTACAAAGCTGGAAAGGATATTTAGGATGGCCTGATCCAGCCCCTTTCATTTTGTGATGAGGCTTCTGACCTCAGAAGCTGAGAGTATTCAGGGTCACTTGGTGCAAGATGGCAACTAGAACTTAGATCCCTTGGCTCCTCGCCAAATGTACTTTATCCTGGCTGTAAATTAAAATGATAATGTTTCCATAGCATTACTGGAATCCCAGGGACTATCTTCTAGTCCAGTTTAAAAGTGACAGATGAAACCTATCACACTGCTTCATAGTGTCACTTTATATTTTAAAATGCTTATTAAGTGGCTTCCCTGGTAGCTCAGCTGGTAAAGAAGCCACCTACAATGCAGGAGACTCTGGTTCGATCCCTGAGTCAGAAAGATCCACTGGATAAGGGATAGGCTACCCACTCCATTATTCTAGCTAGAGAATTGCATGGATTGTCTCGTCCATGGGGTTGCAAAAATCATACATGACTGAGTGACTTTCACACTTTCACTGGGTGACCTTAGAAATAAATGATGTCCTGTTGTCACTATGTAATGACCTGGGCAGGCCAAATCTCAGAATGATTTCACAGAGCAGCTTTTTTTTTTTTTTTTTTTAAACACTTCTTCAGCCATCTCAGTCCTGGTGGGAAAGCCTTCAGTCCATCCTGTGAATGTATCTATCATGATTAATAGGTATTTATATCCTTGGGAAACTGGCATCTGGGTGAAGTCCATCTGCCAGTCCTCCCCTGGGTAGGTCCCACATCATTGGATGGGCTGGGCCAGCTGGGGTCTTCGAGCTTCATGGGTGTTAACTGTCAAGTGGGACAAGAGGAGACCATTTGCATTATAGTCATTTGGAAGCCTATTCCTCTGAAGGACCTTTCTAGTAATCTTTGGAGGGTCTTCTCCCCTAAATGAGTGGTGGCATGTAAGAAGTTAACCAAATTCCATTGGAAGTTCCCAGGCAGAAAAAGTAGCCCCCACCTATGGAACCACCCCACATAATCTTCTTGAAAGCCCTTACTCTTAGCTTTAAGAGTCTCACCTTCAGTATATGAAGGAGTTTCTGGAAAATCAGCCTGTGGACCTAAGGTGGCAACCCCTATTATGTCATTCTTCTGTAATGCTGCTCTCTTAGCTGCCTGATCAGCTGCTTGATTCCCTTGTGCTATTTCCGTGCTCCCTTTTTGGTGTCCTTTACAGTGGGAGACTGAAACCTCAGAGGGTAGATGCATTGCCTGCAAGAGTCTAAGATTTAATCACCATATTTGATTGGGGACCCTCGGGTGGTCAAGTGGCCCCTTTCTTTCCAAACAGGAGTATGCACATGTACCACCAGAAGGGTATACTTGGAGTCAGTTTAAATGGCTACTCTTTTTTCTTTTCCCAGCTCTAAAGCTTGAGTCAGGGCTATGAGCTCAGCTAAATGGGCTGAAGTAGCTGGTGGAAAAGATTTAGCCTCTTTGATCTCAAAATTGGAGACTACTGAATATGCCAAAGCCTTTGACTATGTGGATCACAACAGACTGGAAAATTCTGAAAGAGATGGGAATACCAGACCACCTGACCTGCCTCTAGAGAAACCTAAATTCAGATCAGGAGGCAACAATTAGAACTGGACATGGAACAACAAACTGGTTCCAAACAGGAAAAGGAGTATATCAAGGCTGTATATTGTCACCCTACTTATTTAACTAATATGCAGAGTACATCATGAGAAATGCTGGGCTGAAAGAAGCACAAGCTGGAATCAAGATTGCTGGGAGAAATATCAACTACCTCATATATGCAGATGACACCACCCTTATGGCAGAAAGTGAAGAGGAACTAAAAAGCCTCTTGATGAAAGTGAAAGAGGAGAGTAAAAATGTTGGCTTAAAACTCAACATTCAGAAAACTTAGATCATGGCATCTGGCCCCATTACTTCATAGGAAATAGATGGGGAAACAGTGGAAACGGTGTCAGACTTTATTTTGGGGGGCTCCAAAATGACTGCAGATGGTGACTGCAGCCATGAAATTAAAAGACGCTTACTCCTTAGAAGGAAAGTTATGACCAACTTAGATAGCATGTTAAAAAGCAGAGATATTACTTTGCCAACAAGGGTTAGTCTAGTCAAGGCTATGCTTTTTTTCAGTGGTCATGTACGGATGTGAGAGTTGGACTGTGAAGAAAGATGAGCGCTGAAGAATTGATGCTGTTGAACTGTGGTACTGTAGAAGACTCTTT
Source organism: Raphicerus campestris (assembly GCA_006410735.1). Taxonomy (NCBI): domain Eukaryota; kingdom Metazoa; phylum Chordata; class Mammalia; order Artiodactyla; family Bovidae; genus Raphicerus; species Raphicerus campestris. Next base: position 281,787 of record SJYW01015176.1, read on the forward strand.
AGAGTCCCTTGGACTGCAAGGAGATCCAACCAGTCCATCCTAAAGGAGACCAGTTCGGGGTGTTCATTGGAAGGACTGATGCTGAAGCTGAAACTCCAATACTTGGGCCACCTGATGTGAAGAGTTGACTTATTGGAAAAGACCCTGATGCTGGGAGAGATTGGGGGCAGGAGGAGAAGAGGACGACAGAGGATGGGATGGCTGAACGGCATCATCGACTTAATGGATAAGAGTTTGGGTTAAGTCCAGGAGTTGGTGATGGACAGGGAGGCCTGGTGTCTGCGATTGTAGGGGTCACAAAGAGTCGGACACGACTGAGTGACTGAACTGAACTGAACTGAACTGAATATCCTGCTCTTCTTTTTCCATCTAAGACAAAGCTGTTTGCATCAGTGTACCAGATTTCCTCAGGACTGGTCAGAGGATCTTCTGACAATCCCTCTCGGAATTTTGTCCAGTGGTTCAAGGTTTCTGCTGTTACTGCTGTTAAGTCGCTTTAGTTGTGTCCAGCTCTGTGCGATCTCATAGATGGCAGCCCACCAGGCTCCCCTGTCCCTGGGATTCTCCAGGCAAGAACACTGGAGTAGGTTGCCATTTCTAGGCAATAGTAAAAATGGAGAGAGCCCTCGGGGGTAGGCAGGAAGATGGCTGTAAGTTAAGAACCTCACAAGAGGATATAGTCAGGCCTTGATTTTCTATCAGCACTACTTAATATCTGAGGATTCTTTAATCAGACATATATAAATAACCTCTCCCATTTGGGAGTTCTTTCAGTTGGTGGCTGGTTTGTCCCCAAAAGAGAGTTTTAAACCATCTTCTATTAGGATTGCATCAGCTGCAAGATTTTGGAGGCAGGGAGGCCAGCCTCACATGGTTGGGTTGAGCCTTTTGGATAAGTAAGTTACAGGTTGGGGCTCAGGTCCCAACTTTTGAGTTAATACTCCCAAGGCTATTCCTTCTTTTCAGTGGATATAAAGTTGGAATGTTTTTTTTGTGTCTGGCAACTTCAAGGCAGGTGCTTGAGTTAAGGCTTGTTTTAGTGTAGCCTCTGCCTTCTTTTGAGGAGTTCCTGATATCAGAGGGATTGAATCATCCCGTCCCCTCAAGCTTTCATATAAAGGCTGGGCAATTAGACCATAGTTGGGTACCCAGATTCTATAATACCCAGATAGCCCCAGGAAAGCTTGCAACTATTTTCGAGTCATGGGGGAGGGCAACTGGAGGATTACTTGCACAGATCAGAGGACAGTCTCCTGGACCTGTGTGTAATCTGAACTCACAGGTAAATGGCCTTTGTCTCGACTATATGTGCCTTAGCATGGGAGACTTTATATTCCCTCTCTGCCAAAAGGTTTATAACTTGAATTGCATGTTGTTGGGCATTTTTCTCATCTGGAGAGCAGATTAGTAAGTCATCTATGTAATAATTTACCCTTAGGTCTTAAGTCCAGATCTAGGAGATCCTGGTTAGGGGGCTATCTCTGAGCCCCTTAGGTAATACTGCTCAAGTCTGTGTTTTTATCCTGGAGCCTTTCACTAGAAGGCAAAAAGGTTTTTGGATTCTTTAGCCAGTGGTATGCCAGTGGAATGCATCTTTGAGATCCAAGACTGTAAACCACTTGGCACTGGGTGAGATTTCTCCCAAGATTACATAGGGATTGGGTACTGTGGGATAGAGGGGGACTACAGCTTCATTTATGATCTGGAGATCTTGAACCATTCAATAGGTGCCACCCTTTTTCTTTAAAGGGAGGATCAGAGTGCTACACAGCAAATTGGTGGGGGACATGACACCACCCTTATGGCAGAAAGTGAAGAGGAACTAAAAAGCCTTTTGATAAAAGTGAAAGAGGGGAGTGGAAAAGTTGGTTTAAAGCTCAACATTCAGGAAACTAAGATCATGGCATCTGGTCCCATCACTTCATGGGAAATAGATGGGGAAACAGTGGAAACAGTGTCAGACTTTATTTTGGGGGGCTCCAAAATCACTGCAGATAGTAATTGCAGCCATGAAATTAAAAGATGCTTACTCCTTGGAAAGTAAGTTATGACCAACCTAGAGAGCATATTCAAAAGCAGAGACATTACTTTGCCAACAAAGGTCCATCTAGTCAAGGCTATGGTTTTTCCATTGGTCATGTATGGATGTGAGAGTTGGACTGTGAAGTAAGCTGAGCACAGAAGAATTGATGCTTTTAAACTGTGATGTTGGAGAAGACTCTTGAGAGTCCCTTGGACTGCAAGGAGATCCAACCAGTCCATTCTGAAGGAGATCAGTCCTGGGTGATCTTTGGAAGAACTGATGTTAAAGCTGAAACTCCAGTACTTAGGCCACCCGATGCCAAGAGTTGACTCATTGGAAAAGACTCTGATGCTGGGAGATTAGGGGCAGGAGGAGAAGGGGATGAAAGAGAATGAGATGGCTGGATAGTATCACCGACTCAATGGACATGAGTTTGAGTGAACTCTGGAAGTTGGTGATGGACAGGGAGGCCTGGCGTGCAGCGATTGATGGGGTCACAAAGAGTCAGACACGACTGAGCGACTGAACTGAACTGAACTGAACTGAAGATCCAATAGGCTAGGAATTTATTTATTAGAGGCTGTATTTCCTTCTGAGTCTCTCTTCTGAGGGGATATTGTTTCTGGTTAGGAAACCGAGTGGGATCTCGGAGGACAATGATGACCATTTCAGCCCAGTGGGCTTGTCCAGGAGTCCCCTGTCCCACACCTGGGGGTTAATTTTGTCCTCCCATAGTTCTTGGTTACTCTCTATTGGAGAAGGTGTAATGGGTTCTTCAGTAGTCACCAGAAGCTATAGGGCTCTGGGGGCTGAAAAGCTTCCCATCACAGAGGTAGCCCCCTGTTTAGTTAGTTTATCTCTTCCCAATAAGGGAGTAGGACACTTAGGGGTCACTGGAAACTGATGGGAAAATATTTGTCCTTCCCAGTAACAAAGAAGTGCTTGGGTGAGTCTTTTAGTAATTGTTTTTCCTGTAGCACCCCAAATGGTACAGGTTTGGGAGGAGTAGGCTCCATAGTAGGAGGTCAGGACAGAGTAGGTAGATCCTGCGTCAACCAAGAAATTCTCGGACCTACCTGCCACATCCAGTTGCACCCTTGGCTCCAGCCCCGTGATGGTTATCTGTGACAGGTGGGCTGGTTGGAGTGAGCTGCTTCAGTCCTGTTAAACCACCATGAGGGAAGGCTTGGCGCTTGACCTTGAGGCTCTTGGATCCCGAGGGCAGAGTGCCACCCAATGTCCCAAATGATGGCNTTGGAGTGAGCTGCTTCAGTCCTGTTAAACCACCATGAGGGAAGGCTTGGCGCTTGACCTTGAGGCTCTTGGATCCCGAGGGCAGAGTGCCACCCAATGTCCCAAATGATGGCATTTGTGGCAAGCTGTTTTAGGAGACTTATCATGGTTTGGATACTATAGCCCAATGCCTCACCTGTCTACAGATTAGGCATTTGCCTTGTGCCTTGTCCTTTAAGGACTCAGGGTTTGCACGGTGGCCAGCATCTGGGCATGCCTGGTCTCTTTCTTTTTTCTCCCTCTCCTGGGCCTTGGCCTCCCTCTCCTGTTCTCTGTTATAAAAGGTATTGGTGGCTGTCTGAACCACCTCATCTAAAGAGGCAACAGGGTCCTGCTGCTGTAACAGCTGTAACTTTATCCTGATACCAGATGCACACTGGGACAGGAATTTGTCCTTTAAAATCACCTATCCCTCATAAGAGTCTAAATCCAGACTGGTAAACTTTTAGAGGGCCTCTTTTAGCCTTTCTAGAAAGGCAATGAAGTTTTCATTGAGCTCCTGAGTTATTGCTGAGACAAGGCACAGTGGCACAAGTATTTCCATGGGTGGACTTCCTTTGGGGTGAGTCTTTCTGAAGCTTATCTTACCCAGTACTGACAAAACCTGAGAGCCATGTGTCCCTGGGTCAAGGTGCAGATCCCCAGGCAGGCTGAGGCATGACAGCCCTCTGAAGAGGCAGATGGAGGCAAGTCAGCCTCCTGAGAATTGGGTTCATCGGCGGTCAAGGCATGTCCATCTCCTGGGACCCCTGGACTGGTGGATCCCCGAGCAAGTTGAGGGATGACAATCATTCGAGGAACTGATCCCTAGGCAGGTCCAGGCAGGTTAAACTTCTGGGACCCCTAGACTGGCGGATCCCTGAACAGAATGAGGTGTAACAACCTCCCAGGAACCAGATCCCTAGGCAGGTTGAAGAGGTCAACTTCCTGGAACCCCCGGACTGGAGCTGGGCTTCCCCAAGGTCTCCAGCATGACCAGTGCTGGGTAGGATTAAGGGATTGTAATCTTAATTGATTGCCAGTTTATCCACAGCAGATGTAAATAGATACCATGGTGTAAAGCAATCCAAGCCTATGCCCTGAGACTGAGAACCTGGTGAAACAGCCACAAGGCTTATCCTCTTACTGCTCTAAGGGAACATAGGTCACTGATTTCCTCCCCTAGTCCTCAATAAGAGCAGCTTCAGTTCAGTTCAGTCGCTCAGTCATGTTCGACTCTTTGTGACCCCATGAATAGCAGCACACCAGGCCTCCATATTCATCACCATTTCTCAGAGTTCATTCAGACTCACGTCCATTGAATCAGTGATGCCATCCAGCCGTCTAATCCTCGGTCATCCTTTTCTCCTCCTGCCCCCAATCCCTCCCAGCATCAGAGTCTTTTCCAATGAGCCAATTCTTCTCACGAGGTGGCCAGAGTACTGGAGTTTCAGCTTTACCATCATTCCTTCCAAAGAAATCCCAGGGCCGTTCTCCTTCATAATGGACTGGTTAGATCTACTTGCAGTCCAAGGGACTCTCAAGAGNAGTTCATGATCTGAGCCACAGTCAGCTCCTGGTCTTGTTTCTGTTGACTGTATAGAGCTTCTCCATCTTTGGCTGCATAAAATATAATCAATGTGATTTTGGTGTTGACCATCAGGTGATGTCCATGTGTAGAGTTTTCTCTTGTGTTGTTGGAAGAGGGTGTTTGCTATGACCAGTGCTTTTTCTTGGCAAAACTCTATTAGAGCAGCTTAGGGTGTTTCTAATGGTAAACATTTCATTGTCAGAGACCTACTTTAGGCAATAACAGAAGTAATGGAAAAGGAGTGGGTTATCTGGCCTTGTTAGGGGCATTGGAGTATTTTAATAATATGCAGCGTGGAGCAATGTTGCCTACTAGGAGGCAGAGTCCTGGTTGCAGGAGTTAATAAGTGGTTTAAGAACAAATTGGTAAGAGGCAACAGAACAGATATTCCATAAATGTGGAGTGGAGGTTTGATCCCAGGGTATGTTTGTAACTTTAGGAGAAGGGTTTAGGCTGGAAAGGCCTGCAAGTCTAACTCCCAAAGTGGCAAACATTATCCACAGAAGCCCAATTGCCTTTGAAGGGATGCCAACAGATGGACTTCTAGCATGCATTGTGTGCCGGTCTCCCACCCTAGTAATTTCACTGAGAGATGCTGGTGTTGTACATATTGCAGGAAACATGGAAGATGAAAGCCTAAATATCTAGAGGGAGTGGATATTACACAGTATTTCCCTCCCAAGGGCCAGCTATTTTCTGGTTGTCCCTCCAGAAGATTGTAGAGGCAACATTGTGGGCTCAGATGGAGCTCAGGAAAAGAAATGAAACAGGAAGGAAGGGGGCAGGGGACAACTTTTGAAAGAATCACATAGTACAAGGGCATGACATAAACCAATTAAAATCAAATGGGTCCAAGATGACAAGTCAAATTCAACTAAACCTTGACCCCCAGTCTGTAAGCTAAATGACACACCCAGTGGCAAGAGAGTTCCAAGTCACTATCAAAAGACAGAGGAGTGGGTGGTTCCCCAATGGTTGGGATGATCCTCTCACTCATTAGCATATGAATTTATCTAGCTGCTAAACCTAGCCACACCACATTCTATGGCCCTAGCACTTGGCCTCTGTGATGGCCCACACCCTGTGGAGTGTGCTTCTCTCTGAATCTGAACAAATCCACTTCTTACCCATCACTGTGTCTCTAACAATTTATGCGGTGAGACATCAGAGAGTTTCATTAAGTCCTAAAGCCAGGCATCATGGATTTTCAGTTCAGTTCAGTCACTCAGTCGTGTCTGACTCTTTGCTACACCATGGACTACAGCATGCCAGGCTTCCCTGTCCATCACCAACTCCCAGAGTTTATTTAAACTCTTGTGCATTGAGTCAGTGATACCATCCAACCATCTCATCCTCTGCCATCCCCTTCTCCTTCCACCTTCAATCTCTCCCAGCATCAGGTTCTTTTCCAGTGAGTCAGTTCTTTGCATTTGGCCAAAGTATTGGAGTTTCAGCTTCATCATCAGTCCTTCCAATGAATATCCAGGACTGATCTCCTTTAGGATGGACTGGTTGGATCTCCTTGCTGTCCAAGGGACTCTCAAGAGTCTTCTCCAGCACCACAGTTCAAAGCATCTTCAGCGCTCAGCTTTCTTCACAGTCCAACTCTCACATCCATATATGACTACTGGAAAAACAATAGCTTCGACTACACGGACCTCTGTTGGCAATGTAATTTCTCTGCTTTTTAATATGCTGTCTAGTTTGATCCTAACTTTCCTTCCAAGGAGTAAGCGCCTTTTAATTTCATGGCTGCAGTCACCATCTGCAATGATTTTGGAGCCCAAAATATAAAGTCTGCCACTGTTTCCACTGTTTCCCGTATTTGCCATGAAGTGACAGGACCGGAAGACATGATTTTAGTTTTCTGAATGTTGAGCTTTAAGCCTACCTTTTCACTCTCTTCTTTCATTTTCATCGAGAGGCTCATTAGTTTTTCTTTCTTTCTGCCATAAGGGAAGTGTCAAATATGTATATAAGGTTATTGATATTTCTCCCGGCAATCTTGATTCCAGCTTGTGCTTCTTCCAGCCCAGCGTTTCACATAATGTACTCTGTATACAAGTTAAATAAGCAGGGTGACAATATATCTCCTTGCCATACTCCTATTTGGAACCAGTCTGTTGTTCCATGTCCAGTTCTAACTGTTGCTTCCTCACCTGCATATAGGTTTCTCAAGAGGCAGGTCAGGTGGTCTGGTAATCCCAACTCTTGAAGAATTTTCCACAATTTATTGTGATCCACATAGTCAAAGGCTTTGGCATAGTCAATAAAGCAGAAATAGATGGCTTTCTGGAACTCTCTTGCTTTTTCCATGATCCAGCAGATGTTGGCCATCTGGTCCCTGGTTCCTCTGCATTTTCTAAATCCAGCTTGAACATCTGAAAGTTCACTGCTCATGTACTATTGAAGCATGGCTTGGGGCATTTGAGCATTACTTTGCTAGCATGTGAGATGAGTGCAGTTGTGCAGTAGTTTAAGCATTCTTTGGCATTGTCTTTCTTTGGGATTGGAATGAAAACTGACTTTTTCCAGTCCTGTGGTCACTGCTGAATTTTCTAAATTTGCTTGCATTTTGAGTGCAACACTTTCACAGCATCCTCTTCTAGGATTTGAAATAGCTCAACTGGAATTCCATCACCTCTGCTAGCTTTGTTCATAGTGATGTTTCCTAAGTTTCACCTGACTTTGCATTCCAAGATATCTGGCTTGAGGTGAGTGATCATACCACTGTGATTGTCTGCATCATGAAGATTATTTTTGTATAGTTCTTCTGTGTATTCTTGGCACTTCTTAATATTTTCTGCATCTGTTAGATCCATACCATTTCTTTCCTTTATTGTGCCCGTGTTTGCATGCAATGTTCCCTTGGTGTCTCTAATTTTCTTGAATAGATCTCTAGTCTTTCCCCTTGTATTACTTCCCTCTATTTCCTTGTACTGCTCACAGAGGAAGGCTTTCTTATCTCTCCTTGCTTTTCTTTGGAACTCTGTATTCAAATGGATATATCTTTCCTTTTTTCCTTTGCTTTTCACTTCTTTTCACAGCTAATTGTAATGCCTCCGATACCCATTTTGCTCTTTTGCATTCCTTTTTCTTGGAAAGAAGAGAATGGCAAACCATTTCAGTATTCTTGCATTGAGAACCCCAAGAACAGTTTTAAGAGGTCATTTCATGGTAGTTGTATATAAGCTGCTACTAACACAGACTCTTAAGAGTCTGCTTTTAAGTCACAGGTTACCCATAAAAGTATCAACTAAAGGTATATCACATATAAACAAGACAAATTTCAAAGGAGTGGGACACAAAAATGTAAAAAATAATAATAGTAATAATAACAGTGCAAGGATTTATGAAGAAAAAAGGATGCATTTTTTAACCTCATATCAAGGAAAATATTTCTATCAAATATCCTTCCAAATACAAAGACAATGAAAAATTAAGATTAATTTAATTTTATAGTAGAAGGCACCGTAAGCAATGTAAATTTGGAATAAGTATAATACATTGGGAAACAAATTTATAAGATATCACAAACAAAAGGATAAACTCATTCTTCTGTATTGTTGTTGGAAATGTGATACTTATAAATGTTACATTACCAGTTGAGTCATCAATCTTACTTGCAAGAATTTTTCCAAAGATATCCTGACAAATTGCACAGAATGTTATTCATAATAATATTTTTAGTAATATCAAAAAGTAGAAACAATCCATAATTCTAGCAATAGGAAACTGACATATTAATGCAATCACATGTTAGATAACGTGCAGTTGTTTTTTAAAAGAACGATAATTCTCTCAGTCATGTGAATATATGACTTAGTTTTTTTTTTTTTTTTAAAGCAAGGCTCAGAATATCATGCAAACATTTTATTTACACATTAATAATTTTTTATTTGCAAAAATAGCATGAAATCAATATTTGTCCCCAAAACATTTGACAATGTCTATTCCTGATAAAACTCTAAACCTTGTAAAAAGTATTTACAAAATTTTAGGGCTAGCATCCTACTTAATGGTGAAAGACTGAATAATACATACTTCAAAAGATCAGAAACAAATACCAAAATCTCACCACTCTATTCAATATTGTAGTCTCCACTCAGCACAATAAGATAAGACAAATGGAAAAAAAATGGCACCTAGAATTGAAAAGAAGTAATACTCTTTAGAAAGCTGTTGGAATCTATAATAGTTAACAAGACTAAAAAGAAAGTTTAACAATTTTACAGAATACAAACTCAACAATGAAATGCTTATCACTACAACAACAAACAAAACTAAATAAAAGTACTATTTTTCACTGCATCAAAAATATGAAATGCCTAGAGAAAAATCTAAAAGCTAGTATGCAAAAGGCCTGTACACTGTTATATATGAAATATTACTGAATTCAGAATTCTTAATAAATGAAAAATAGACCATGTTCATGAAAAGAAAATACAATATAATTAAGAAATAAATTTAGCCCAAATCAATCTATAGATTTGGTGTCTTGCCAATCGAAATCTCAGCAGGTACTTTTAAAAATAAAAAGTAGCAAAGTGAGTCTATTATATATATATATATATATATAGAAAGAGAGACAGACAGACAGAGAGAAATGCAAAGGACCTAAGATATCAAAACAATATTGAAAAAAAATGATAAATTTGAAAACTAGCCTTGTGCAATTCCAAGACTTAAGTAAAGTTACTGTCATCAAGGCAATGTGGTACTAGTATACAGATAGACAAGTAGATAAGTGGAACAAAATAGCAAGTTAGAAACAGATTCACACATATATTAAAAACTGATTTTCACCAGAGATATGGTTTAGTCAGTAGAGAAAGGGTACCTTTTTGACAAATGATAGTGGAAGGTAGCTGTTCATATGCAAAAAAAGAACTGTAATCCAAAAGCTGAGTGGAAAGAACTGATGCCTTTAAACTGTGGTGTTGGAGAAGACTTTTAAGAGTCCCTTGGACTGCAAGGAGATCCAACCAGTCTATCCTAAAGGAAATCAGTCCTGAATATTCACTGGAAGGACTGATGTTGAAGCTGAAACTCCAATACTTTGGCCACCTGATGTGAAGAGCTGACTCATTTGAAAAGCCCCTGATGCTGGGAAAGATTGAAGGAGGGAGGAGAAGGGGATGACAGAGGATGAGATGCCTGGATGGCACCACCAAATTCAGTGGACATGAGTTTGGGTAGACTTAGTGATGGACAGGGAGGCCTGTCATGCTGCAGTCCATGGAGTCTCAAAGAGTCAGACACAACTGAGTGACTGAACTGAACTGAACTGAATTCATAATATGCAACAAATAAAAAATATTAAAGTGGATAAAACAGACAAAAACACCTAAAGTTATGAAACCTGTAGAATAAAAAGAATAAAATATAGGAAAAAAATTTGTCTATCTTGATTAGGAAATACTTCTCAGATACAATATCAAAAGCATGACCCATGAGGGAACAAATAATTGGAATTCATGGGGGGGAAAAAAGTATTTTCAATGTCCAAGTGCCTGGCAAAGTTTTCATAGTCATAATTTAAATAATTCTCAAAACACAATAATAGGAAAACAAGCAAGACAATGAAAAAATGAAGTGAAGATTTGAACAGATACTTTATAGACAAAGATACACAAATGGCTAAAAAGCACTAACATAAAAATGTTCAAAAGCATTAGTCATTAGGAAATGTAAATGAAAATCACAATGATATACTATACATTTATTAGAATGTCTAAAATGAAAACTTCTGCCTATACCAAGTATTTGCAAGGATGATGAGGAATTGTAAAGCCTACATTGGCAGTATGTAAAATTGTTCAATCACTTTGGAAAACAATTTGAGAATTTTTGAAAAAACTAAAGACACATCTACCAAAAAACTAGCAATTCCACGTCTAGGTATTTACCCTAAGAGCGTGTCCAAATCAAATATTGTACACAAGTATTCTCAGCAGCTATTTCTGTAGTAACTATAAAATGAAATGTTCTAAATGTCCATTGGCCACCAGATAGATAAAGATAAAGAAATGTGATATATCTTCCACATGGAAAACTACTCAATAATAAGAAATATTAACACACAAAAACAGAGTTCACAACCAACATGGCAAGTACAGAAAAGATTATGCACTCTATGGTTCTACTTAACACAAACTCTCAAAAAAAAAAAAAAAAAAAAAAGGAAAGGCAAAACTACCATCACAGGGCTTCCCAGGGGGTAAAGAATCCTCTTGCCAATTTTTAAGATACAGGAGACATGGGTTCAATTCCTGGGTCAGGAAGATCCTCTGGAGGAGAAAATAGCAGCTCACTCCAGTATTCTTGCCTGGAAAATGCCATGGACAGAGGAGCTTAGTGGGCTACAGTCCATGGGGTCACAAACAGCCACACACGACTGAGGGACTGAGCGCACGCGCGCGCACACACACACACACACACA
>SJYW01015176.1:296539-319353 GCA_006410735.1 Raphicerus campestris
GGTGTGTATGCCCAGCAGTGGGATTGCTGGGTCATAGGGCAGTTCTATTTGCAATTTTTTAAGGAATCTCCACACTGCCCTCCATAGTGGCTGTACTAGTTTGCATTCCCACCAACAGTGTAAGAGGGTTCCCTTTTCTCCACATCCTCTCCAGCACTTATTGCTTGTAGATTTTTGGATCACAGCCATTCTGACTGGTGTGAAGTGGTACCTCACTGTGGTCTTGATTTGCATTTCTCTGATAATGAGTGATGTTGAGCATCTTTTCATGTGTTTGTTAGCCATCCGTATGTCTTCTTTGGAGAAATGCCTGTTTAGTTCTTTGGCCCATTTTTTGATTGGATCGTTTAATTTTCTGGAGTTGAGCTGCATAAGTTGCTTGTAAATCTTTGAGATTAGTTGTTTCAATTGTTTCATTTGCTATTGAGATAAAGGGTAAGGCAAAGGAAAGAAGTCAGTATTTAATTTATATTTTCTGTGCAAACTATATTTTAGAATAACCAGTTAGGTAAACCAGAATAGGAAAAGTAATAATTTATGGAAAGAATAAACTCAGCTAGTAAATGTGAAATAAGTGTTTCAGGCAAAGTACTTTAGTGAATAAAACCATTATATAAAGGATTGATGAGTTACTTTACAATGAAAGTACAGAATACCTACTGTTTTGCCCCCTGCTGTTTTACCTACTGTTCACTCTCAGCATCACTAAAAGCAGGACAATAAGATAGTATATGGTGCCTAATGTAACATAACATGGCATCTTTACCTAACCATAAATATATTAGGTAAAGAAAGTTGAGAGTCTATTTAAATCTTTACAGCTACCCTCCAGGAAATGTAGGAAGAAGCTAAATGAGACCATGAAAAAGCAGGTTAAAATCAGAAACTAGGACATTCTTCCTGGTGCCTCACCCAGTAAAGAATATGTCTGCAATGCAGGAGACCCAGGTTCAGTTCCTGAGTTGAGAATGCCCCCTGGAGAAGGGAATGGCAGTCCACTCCAGTATTCTTGTCTGGAGAATTCCATGGATAGAAGAGCCTGGCAAGCTATAGTCTTTGGGGTCACAAAGAGTCAGACACAACTGAGTGACTAGCACTTTCAACACAGGTCATCCTTCCAATAACTGGAGCAAATTATCCAACTAGTTAATGACATATAAAAAGAGGACAGTTAATTTAAAAAAAAAGGCATAAAAATAAAATGCAATGAAGGACTTGTTTTAGATTCTGATTTGTATAAACAATTCTAAACATGGCAGGATATTAGATAATGACAGGAAAGTATCAATTTTGTTAGACTTAAAAATTGGTCTTATTAATACATAAAAAACTATTTACATTTTGGGGAGAGATATAAATCTTAAGATGTATGTTGCAATGACGTATGGTCTTGAAGTTGCTTTAGAATTCTTGACAATTGTACCACAAATGAAATAGATGAGGCAAGGATAACGTGGCAAAACATGATGAGTTGCTTCACCTAGGTTATGGAGCGACTGGGTTTATTACACTTGTGTGTTTGATATTTTTCACAGTAAATATTTTAAAACAGCAAAAGCAATATACTCTGAAAACTAGGTATTCCGCTTGTCTCCTTTCTGCTAAGCTGGTTTTGTTGCTCTTCTACTTGTTACTTGGTGTTTCTCACTCATTCACTTTCCCTTCCTCAGACCACAGGAATTGACCTAGTCTGGGATTTATATGAAAGTCACTTAAACCAACTATATTTCAAGAATACTGAAGTGAGTACTGATGTGTATTTGTAGGAATTTGATTATCCCATTTATTGGACATTTTTTCATTCTTCTCACCAAAAGGAATTACAGAAACCTAGTTCAGCTATACTAAGTACCTGTTATTCTTTCAGAATGACTCGTGAAATAATACACAGATGTAAATGAGGTATTCTAAGTGATTTTTTCATATAAGTACTAAGTAATTTTCAAAATTTGAATGACAAAAATATCCTTTAGTGTGATACTTATATTGCCTCAGAATTTTCAAATATTTACATTGATTATCATTGCACTTTATTATGAATATAGGAAATATTGGACCTAATGTACATTAACTGCAACAACATGAAACTTATGTCCATTCAAGTATAATCCCTGATAACTACTTGTGCATTTATAGCTGTATTCCTTCCAAATAAGGTAGAGGAGAGGAATTTCTAAGACAGAATTACTTAAAAAAGAAATTCTACTGTTCAATATTTTTTTTCCACATTTTTTTTTAATTGAATAGAGTCACTTCTAGCATTCTTACCATTACCTTTTGTTGCATAAATAAATATTATTAGAGCTTCCCAGGTGTCTCAGTGGTTAAAAAAAAAAAATCCATCTACTAAAGCAGTAGGTGTAAGAGGTGTGTATTTGACCTCTGGTTGAGGAAGATCTCCTGGAGAAGGCAATTGCAACCCACTGCAGTATTCTCGCCTGGAAAATCCCATCGGCACAGGAACCTGGAGGGCTACCATCCATGGATTGCTAAGAGTTGTACTCAACTGAGCAACTGAGCGTACAAACTGTTCTCCACGTTTTTATCTTATATGATTTACAAATACATTTCACATATTTTTCTAACATATGAAGAAATATTAAGTAAAATGTATACTTACACGTTTCTGGAATACATGTAATTCTCCAAAGCATGGTGTATTTATTTTTTCAGTAAAGAGAAAACTATAAGAGTTAGCTGAACAAAAACACCAAAATGGCAATTTGTTTTCAGGGAATTAAAGAAGCACAAAGAAAATGTAATTAATTATCAAATTCAGTTTGCAATTAGGCTAAAATATGATTTCTAGTCTAAAAAGTAAAAGTCGACATATTAACTCAAATCTAGAATCACACCAGAAATGGTTTACCATAAATGCATCTTTATTTTTATATATTTTAGTTATACATACAAGAGTATATATACATATTTTATTTAAGAAGACAATCCCATTTTTGTCAGATTTGTTCTCAATTTCCAGTAAGTTATTCATACATATTCAGACACTAAATATTCTTATTAAAAGAAATTAGGAAATTTCTTGTTAGACATACCATCATAAAGATGAAAGAAAGTGTTCATCTGCTGTTTTTGCTTTTTATCTTATCTGAACCTGTGTTGTTAATGTATTCAAACTGGAAATGAATATCCCCAAACTGAGGAAAGCAGGACATTTTTGAAGTTTTTGTTTCAGTTTCATAATCTGCCATGTTAAACTGTGACTCAAATCTTTCCTAGAAGTTAAGAACTTAACTTCTATGTTAAGAAGTTAAGCATCATTTAAGAACTTTTTCATTTGTTTCAATCTTTTGATTTTCTGTGAACAGCAGAAATGCTTTCATAGATTCTCAGTAGAGTTCAACAAATCAATATGAATAGCATAAAAATAATGAATACTCTTCATGGCATGTTTGCTTTGTGACAGACACATGCACAGCATGCTCACCTTACACGGATCCCAGATGGATTTCCATCTCCAGTTCATATTGGAGAGGGGTTGCTTGATTAGACAAAAGCTACATGATTAGGAAGCACTGTTTAGTCATGAGCCTATGTAAGCCTCAGTTTTTAGCTGGGAAAGATTGAAGGCAGGAGGAGAAAGGGACAACAGAGGATGAGATGGTTGGGTGGCATCGCTGACTCAATGGACACGAGTTTGAGCAAACTCCAGGACATGGTGAAGGACAGGGAGGCCTGGCGTGCTGCAGTCGATGGGGTCGCAGAGTTGGACACAGCTTAGTGACTGAACATCAGCTAGGCCCTTATTTCAAGGTGTCAGAACTAGTGTTTGTTCCCAGCAAAACAGAAGTAAGTAATATAGGCTCTGCTCCCTGTACACCGGGAATAAGGGAGCAAGCGAGCCATAGAGCATTTGCAAGTTCCACATCTAGCTCAGACTCAGTTTCCTCCATTATTAAGTGGAAGGCAATGATATAGCAGCATTGGTAGCAGTGCTACATGAGACAATGAGTATGAAACGTCTGCCACATAGTAGGCATTCAACACATTTCAGTTCTCTTTTATTCTGTGAGTCTGTAACATGGAAGAGATTCAGAACAAGAAAGAATTCAGAAGGGGAGTCAATTTTTAAAAATATTTAGTGACTTTGATTTATTACCAAGTAAGTTTCGATTTGAAGAATAGCATACTTCACATTTTTAATAAAAAGTCAAAAAAATCACTAGTACACAAAAAAATCACTCTTAAGCAAATTACTTTAATGACTTGTGGTAAATGTACACTTGAATGTTGGACAATTTGGAGGGTAGCAGAGTGCTTTATTCTTACAAGGATCATTTGTTCTGTATTTGACAAAAATGATGGACATTTCATTCTGCTTTACTTTTAAATGGGTATAATTGTCTCTGTTATTTGACAATAGCAAGGAAATTTCACACCAATCAGAAAAGCCCATTCATACTTAACAGGTCAACTACAGAACAGAACATTCCTTTGACTGATTTATGGTTTGAAAATTCTACATAAACAGTGTTGATACTTCCATTTTTACCAAGTGTCAGCACAAGACACTTTACAACTGTTGTTTAAGCAAAACACAACTGTTTGCTGCTATAAAAAACAGTAGAAGTAAATGATTTTTTAATGCTTATTTACTGAAAATGGCTAGTTATAACAGTAGTGTGTTTTAACCTTTAACTTGTTAAAATTTATGTTCACTAATGATCAAAACATATTGTTTGAATGAGAAGTTCTTGGAACTGTGGGTTAAAATTTATAACATCTTTTGAGGGGCAAGGTTTGCTAGCTATATTCTTATAAGTGTAACTGAAAATTAGCATGTGAACTTTGTAAGTACAGATCCTAAATGCTCTTTCTTTGTCAGAGCCTTGCTAGAATATTCTCTTAAACTTATTCTAAATATTTTGATGTTGCCTGTTCTCATTTAAATAATAATGTGATCAGCAAGTGTAATTGCATAGCACCTTTCTTATCAAACTTTTAATTAAGTACTTCAAAAGAGAGACCAACTTTCTCAGCATCTTACAGCTGTAATGTTGGTCTACAATGATGTGAACAGATTTCAGATACCTACTGACAATTTTATGAGAAGAAATTTCCCTAATTCTCTCTTGTCTTTGAATTGGTATATGAAGAATTACACCTTTTTCTCTGTGTTGAGCCTGCTCTTTAAGAGTGAGTTTGTGTGTGTGTGTGTGTGTGTGTGTGTGTGTGTGTTTTGCTGATCAGTACAGGAATTCAGGAGGAAATGCATTACCCTTGAGTTCTGGGGAACTTAGATTTATGAGATGTATTTGTGTGCTCAAGCATATCAAGACCTGCATAAAAACCAGTGCATTCCCTGAACTCAAAATCATTTAGTAATCTCTCTTACATCCCATCTCCTTATCAAGGAGAAACGCCCTACAACCATTACTAAAGCTTCAAAAGCCTATCATTTAAAACAAATCTCCAGGCAATCCCTTGCTTTTAATATCAGAGGCTTATTACTTGCACTTTACATATAGACACAAATATGGAAATTTGTATTTTAAAAGCTTCATGCTTATGTGCATGTATACAACAAAATCAAAGGATGTTAAACACTTTTGACTTTTTAATTTTAAAGTCTCTCTCTCGCATCTTTTTTTTTTTTTTTTCTTTTAAAAAATTAGTAAGCTTGACCAACAGGACTGTCAAATAGAGGGTAAGATTAATAAATGGAAAGGTACAGCAATGGATTTGGTGGGGGTAAACTGATTAAACTGAGTCGAGCTTAACTCAGAGCAGCAGGAGCAACAGATGCTGTTGCCTTTGTTTATTTTCCCTTGTTGTCAAATGGAAAGGGAGAGATAAATACTAGGAGGGAGAAGAAAGCTGAATTGTATTTCTACTCCACCTTACCCTGCTGCCATATTTCAACACTCACAGTGGTCTAAACAAAGTCCTTTATTTGGAGTGGACCATCCAATCCTGGTGACCAGCTCTCTCTTTGAAACTGGATGGAGGGTGATCGGTAGGATAGAAATCATACATAAACAACACTGATTTATTTTCTCATGAAAAATGAAGCAATTATATTGTGTTCTTTTATTCTGAGAAACTTAAGGCAACTATGAAGCTATGAATTTCTACACTGGACTCTATGTCTTTAAAGGCAAAAATAGATCTTGTATCACTATACCTTCAGCAATTTTCATTACCTGGCATACAGTAGACACTCAGTAAATGGCTGTTTAAAGATAACATCAATCTTTTTTTTTTCCAATACTACTGAAGCATTATTGAGACCTGCTTTTTGCCCATCATTGTTATACCACAAGAAAGTCTTCTTTTGTGTGTTTTCTTGTGGTAACTTTCCTGATATTATGAAACCTAATGGAATACATTAATTTGTGCTGGCATACATTAAGAAACTTTAGCATTGCAGATACAGTAGTGAAATGAGGATTTTAAAAAGTCTAATCTCACAGAGATTACATTAAAAGCAATAAGATAAATAAGCAAGTACCTCAGAACTATTACAGGTTCAGTTCCAGATCACCACACTAAAACAGATAATTCAATAAAGTGAATCACATGAATTTTTCTTTGCCATTGCATATGAGTTACATTTAAACTGCAGTATATTGAGAGTGCAACAGCATGTGTCTAAAAAGAGTAGATACCTTAATTAAAATATATAACAAACATGTGAACCTTCAGATAGTTGTAATCTTTTTGCTAATGGAAAGTTTTATCTCTATGATAATGGCTGCTGATCACTCAGGGTGGTTGGTTGAGAAAGGTTGAAGTGTCTGTGGCAGTTTCTTCAAACAAGACAATGAAGCTTGGCACGTTGATTGATGCATCCTTCCATGAATCATATATCTGAGGCATACATATTTGATAGCAGTTTACACTCATGTAAATTTTTCAAGCGTATCAACAAATTTTATGTAATATATGTAATATTCTGCACTGATTGTTGTCACTTCAATATTTTTCAGGGCANTATATCTGAGGCATACATATTTGATAGCAGTTTACACTCATGTAAATTTTTTCAAGCGTATCAACAAATTTTATGTAATATATGTAATATTCTGCATTGATTGTTGTCACTTCAATATTTTTCAGGGCATATTTACCAAGAATAGATTCCATCTAAGAAAATAAACCCTTTTCTTTGCTTATCAATAAGAAGCAACTTCTCATCCACTAAAGATGAGAAGTTTATTGTCATCTCATTTATTTATTGTCATCTCATTAGATGGCAATAATGTAGTCACATCTTCAGACTCCATTTCTAATTCTTGCTCTCTTGCTATTTGCACCACATCTGCAATTACTTCTTCCACTTGAGTCTTGAACTTTGCAAGGCCACTTGTATAAGAGTTGAAATCAACTTCTTCCAAACTCCTGTTAATGTTGATATGTTATCTCTCTTCATGAATCACAAATGTTATTAATGGCATCTAGAATAGTGAATTATTTCCAAAAAGTTTTCAATTTAATTTGCCCAGATCCATCAGAGGAATCACTCTCTATGGCAGCTATAACCTTACAAAATGTATTTCTTAAATAATAAGACTTGAAAGTCAAAATTACTCTGATCCATTGTCTGCAGAATAAATCTGTGGTTAGCAGGCATGAAAACAACATTAATCTCATTGCTCATCTCCATCAGAGGCTTGGGTGATGAGGTACATTGTCAATAAGCAGTAATCTTTTGAAAGGAATCTTTTTTTTTTTTTTTCCTGAGCAGTAGTAGTGGGTGGGCTTAAAATATTCAGTAACTATGTTGTAAACAGATGTGCTGTCATCCAAGCTTTGTTGTTCCATTTACAGAGCACAGACAAGATAGATTTAGCATAATTCTTAAGGGCCCTGGGATTTTCAGAATGGAAATGAGCTGAGCACGGGCTTTGACTTAAAGTCACCATCTGTATTAGCTCTGAATAACAGTGTTAGTTTGGCTTTGAAGCCTTAAAGCCAGGCATTGACTTTTTTCCTACTATGAAAGTCGTAATATAAGACTGATTTGTCTCCATTGAGAATATAAAACTGGTTTGCCTCCACTGAAAATCTGTTATTTAGTGTAGCCACTTTATTATCTTAGCTACATCTTCTGGATAACTTGCTGCAGCTTCTACATTAGAATCTGCTGCTTTATATTGCATTTTTACATTGTGGAGATCACTTCTTTCTTTTCACCTCAAGAACCAACCTCTGCTAGCTTCAGACTTTTCATCTGCAATGTCCTCACTTCTCTCAGTCTTCATATAATTGGAGAGTTAGGGCCTTAATCTGGATTTGGCTTTGATTTAAGGGACTGCCATCAGTTCAATTTAGTTGCTCAGTCGTGTCTGACTCTTTGTGATCCCGTGGACTGCAGCATGCTAGGCTTTCCTGTCCATCATCAACTCCCAGAGCTTACTCAGACTCATGTTCATCGAGTTGGTGATGCCATTCAACCACTTCATCCTCTGTCATTCCCTTTTCCTCCTTCCTTCACTCTTTTCCAGCATCAAGGTCTTTTCCAATGACTCAGTTATTTGCATCAGATGGCCGTAGTATTGGAGTTTCAGCTTCAGCATCAATTCTTCCAGTGAGTATTCAGGACTGATTTCCTTTAGAATTGACTGGTCCAAGAGGCTCTCAAGAGTCTTCTCCAACACCACAGTTCAAAAGCATCATAGGGAGTGCCATGGGTGGTTTGATTTTCTCTCCAGACCATTAAAACTTTCCCTGTATTAGCAATAAGGCTGTTTGACTTCCTTATCTGTTGTGTGTTAACTAGAGTACAATTTTTAGTTTCCTTCAATAACTTTTTTTTTGGCATTCATAACTTGGCCAACTATTTGATAAAATGAGGCCTGAAGAAAAAGAGAGAGATGAGGGAAATATTGGTTGATGAAGAAGTCAGAACACACTGAACATATGCTACTTAATATAAACATCTTCTATGTGCTTGGTTTGGGATACCCCAAGCAATTGAATTGTAACATCAGAGATCAATGATTACAAATAGTCATAACAAATATAACATTCATTAAAAAGCTTAAAATACTGTGAGAATTGCCCAAGCTATGACCCAAAGACACATGAGTGATTGCCATTGGAAAAATGACATTGATAGAATTTTTTGGGATAGAGTTGCCATATACCTCCAATTTGTACCTGAAAAAATGCAAAATCTGAAAAGTGAAATAAGGCAACGTACAATAAAATGAGTTATGTTTTAGTGTCTATTTCACTGGAAAATAGAGTCTGCATCAAAGCATAAACACTCATTCTTTATTGAGAAGTATTTAACCAGGGCAGTGACAGTAAAGGGCAAGTTTAGCATGGCAGATAGGATGGCAGCATCCAAACTGATGTTTAATGGAACTGGCTGATGCTTCAGTTGCGTCCATTTGTTGATAAGAGATAACACTGGGCAGAGTTTAGAGAGAGTAGTCATTGGGAACTAGGAAGGGAGGGAAAGTCTTCTCCCATCTGCTATTTCTCTTCAGCCAAAATTTCTTGCTACGGTTCTGCCCCTGTAGTATTGGCGGTAGTGGTTAAATCCAATTTACAGTATTTTGGGGTTACCTGGTTCTTTGGAGCAGCTGCTGGAGAAACCAGCTCCCGAGTCTCATAATATGAAGGTTCTTTGGGGTTTGGTAGTATTGGTTGTGCCTCTATGGGTCACACTGGGCGACCTAAGTGGCATTATAACCGCTTTATAAGTATAGTGTTTGGCCAAGCAGTGGGCATGTAACTCAAACCAGTCTGATTCATTCCCTGAAGATGTTATTCTAACCTGAGAAGTAGAAATCTCAGTTATAAACTTTGTGAGGGTTGGTGATATAATCCTTAGTTTGTGGTCCTCTCTTTCTTTGGAGAAAATCATATGCAGCTTAAAAAAGAAGAAGAAGAAGAAGCCACAATAAGACCATTGAGTGGAGAGATTTAAATGGTGTTGTGTCTTTCCTTTGAGGTGGCAGATGACTCCTGGTTCCCACAACTTTTCTATTTGATTGTCAGTTATCCCAAATCTTTACTAGATCACTTTTTAAAAGATGCTTTGAGTTGGGATTGTGTCATTTGAACTTAAATAAATCCTACCTAATGCACCATGTATTATTTTCTTCAGTTTTCAGAAAAGAAAATGAAAACATTAAGCCATTTCCTGACATCATTAATTTAGTTGTTATTTTGACTAAGTCATACAGTTACTCTAGAATGTGCACCATTGATGGCAATCCGTTGTTACATATTTCCTGAGAATTACAACAGAGGAAAAGTACATGAGGGCACTAAATTATATTGAATACAAATTAATCTGACAGGTGATACAAAAAGTAGTATCCCATATTCCAGAGTTTCAAGCTAATCATTATAAATGCAAATATAAACTGCATACAACTCTAGACAGTTTTAGGAATTTGTAATACATATTTTGTATTAGTCTGCTCTTCATTTCTATCATATAGTAAGAATGGGGGCTAATGTTTACTCTGATCTAATATACACAAGACATTGTACTTACATACATTATCTCACTAATGACAGTCATTCCTCCCAACAACTCTTATCTCTCTTCTCCAAATGTAGAAACTGGCCCTCACAATGGATAAGTAATTTCCTATCCAGTTGCAAGTATTTGAAGATGATGGGGCTAGATTATCATTATGTCTGATGCTGGGACCTTTAACTAATACACCACAAAACTAAACAATAATAACTAAACAAACACACAAAAAAACTAAGCAAAACTAAACAATAATCTAACACACATATGCTGTTGTGTGTTCTGGATAAATGGTAATTTTAGAAAATTCAGTATATTTTTGCCAGTAAATCAAATGTGCATACGCTCAGTCGCTTCAGTCACGTCCAACTCTTTGTGACCCTAAAGACCATAGTTTGCCAGGCTCCTCTGTCCATGGGGTTTTCCAGGCAAGAATACTAGAGTGGGTTGCCATGCCTTCTTTCAGGGGTCTTTCCAACCCAGGGATAGAAACTGTGCTGCCTCTGTCTCCTGCATAGCAGGCGGATTCTTTACCCACTGAGCCACCTGGGAAGTCAAATAAATCAAATATATAGTTCTAAAGTGAACATGTCATATATCAAATATTTCTTTTATAGACACTAACTGGAATGCAAACTTGGGATAAACTCCTTAATAGCAAGTGTGCCCTAGTTTTGCACAAAAGCATTCTAGAAACTAAATATTTCCAATTTCATTTTAAAATACTTTTCTTAAATGTATGTAAGTCATACGCAATATATTATTGTTAAAAGGAAAAAAAATAAAAGAAACTGGTATTTGAAGCATATATGACTGCAAAGCTAATGCATTACCATATACCAGAGGTTCTCTTTTCTTTTCAGAGCATCTAATTACTCTAAATATATTAGTACATATATTAGCATAATTGTTTCACATATTGTAGAGTGCTATTAAATACTCATAGAAAAGATGTATATACTATTCTATATCATTCAATCCATTGAATATTTTAAATTGTTAGGCAATAACTTAAAAGAAAATGTAAGAGTATATATGTATGTGTATATATATATATATATATATACACACACACACACACATGCAAACACATATATTCAGGTGTTAAAATACATCACTTTAGATAATTTGAATATGTAGATTAGCCTTTATAAACACTGAGAGGGATTTCTATAATTAATTTCCTTGTTTAGATGTTTTTAACACATCCATCTCCTTAAAAATCCCATAGAATATTTTAGTCAAATCTACAAATATAGGACATAATAAAACATGAAAAGAGAAGAGCTATATCTAAGAAAGTGAACATATTAGTGGCTCAGTCATGTCCACCTCTTTGTGACCCCATGAACTATATAGCCCACCAGGTTCCTCTGTCCATGGGATTCCCCAGGCAAGAGTACTGGAGTGGGTTGCCATTTCCTTCTTCAGGGGATCTTCGTGACCCAGGGATCCAACCTGAGTCTCCTGCATTGCAGGTGGATTCATTACCATCTGAGCCACCAGGGAGCCCCAGCAGTATTTAACATACAGCCAAAAAACTAAGTTTACCTTCAAGTATATAAACAAATGTGAAGAATAAAAGAGGAAGAAACAGCCATACATATTAATGATACCAACATCTAATTACAACCTATTCTTTCATACTAATTTAATCAACAAATTGGTAGAGAAAATAATGTCACACTTAGGAATGTTTAATATTCACAGACAAATTCAGTTATATTTTATCAAACATAATCAGATTTAACAGTTTAATATTTTATCAGAGAAAATATGAAAGATTTGTAGAAGTTGCAAGTAACAGAAATAAACTGGAAAGTATTAAAGAACATTAAAGAACAAATTGTGTCAACAGATCTTTATGCTCCCAAATATAAGAAAATGCTAATGAAGCATATTTAAGATAGACATAAATGCAAAAAATATGTGCATGTTTATGTTTGCATGTTTACCTTTTGGGACATGAAATCTTTAAAAATGATTTTGTATTTTAATGTGTTCACATTCTTTATTAATTCATTGTTAAATTCATCATTAATGTTGTCAAATATTTCCAGCCTTGTACTTTTCAGATTGAAGGTAAGATTGCAGTTTCTATGTGCACTGAGTTTGGATTTGGAGAGGCAGTAGAAGAAGGGGGTGTATATGATTATGAAGTCACATCAGTGGTGAAGAGGACAGAGCACGTAATGGCTGGGATAAAACCTGTCAGAGCTTTCTTCCCCTCTGCCTAGGAGTCTAGTAGTTTACAAGAATGGAGTTACATGTTGAGGGATAAAACTGTAGGTCAAGTCCAAGTCACAGATTGAAGAGATGTGAAATAGACCCTGAGTGAACCTCAATGGGCATGTTAATCAAGTAAGAAATATTTACATTATAATATGTTATTAAGATTTTAGGACTTCTTAATGCAGTATATATNGATTGGGGGCAGGAGGAGAAGAGGACGACAGAGGATGAGATGGCTGGATGGCATCACGGACTCGATGGACGTGAGTCTGCATGAACTCTGGGAGATGTTGATGGACAGGGAGGCCTGGCGTGCTGCGATTCATGGGATCACAAAGAGTCGGACACAACTGAGTGACTGAACTGAGCTGAACTGATACCTGAAACTAGTATAATATTATAAATCTACCATGCAAGTGAAAGTTTTTCCGTCGTTTCTGACTTTTTGCAACCCAGGCAAATTCTCTGGGAATTCCCCAATCCAGAATACTAGAGTGGGTAGCCTTTCCATTCTCCAGGGGATCTTCCGAATCTAGGGATCGAATCCAGGTTTCTTACATTGCAGGCAGATTCTTTACCAGCTGAGCCATAAAGGAAGCCCAAGAATACTGGAGTGAGTAGCCTATCCCTTTTTCAGCAGATCTTCCTGACCCAGGAATCAAACTGGGATTTCCTGCGTTGAAGGCATATTCTTTACCAACTGAGCTATCAGGGAAGCCCAATACTTTAATTTTAAAAATTGGAACACTGATAACACCAAATTATAATGAGGATTTGGAGCATTATTCACTATAGATGGACATGCAAAATGCTATACGTACTTTAAAAGGCAGTTCAGAGTGTTTGCTTGTTTTTTTGTTTGTTTGTATGCCAGACTAAACATACTTTTATCATATGATACAACAATTGTGCCATTTGGTGGTTACACAATGAATTTGAAAAACTTATGTTGACAGAAAGCAATACATGGATATTTACAGAAACTTTATTCATAATTTGTAAAACTTGGAAGCAAACCAGATTTCCTTCAGTAGGTAAATGGATAAATAAACAATGGTACATCCAGGCAGTGGAATATTATATAGCACTGAAAACAAAGTAGATATCAAGACACATCAAGACATAGAGAAAGCTTAAAGACCTATTACTAAGTCAAAGCAGCCAATCTAAAAAGACTACAGATTGTATGATTCCAACATTATGATATCTGGGAAAAGCAACACTACAGATATAGTAAAATAATAATAATAAATTTGCCATGGGTTAGGGAGGAGGAAAGGATGAAAATGCAGAGCCCAGAAGATTTTAGGACAGTAAAAACTATTCTGCCTGCTACTATAATTGTGGATGCATATCATTACATGTTTGTCCAAACGTAGAGTACACAACACTAAGAGTAACCTCATGCAAACTATGGACTCTAGATGATAATGATGAGTCAAAATGTATTCATCAGTATTAATATGTATACTATTGTGATGGCAGTTATTGATAATGTGGAAAACCACATGAGAGGGGGTAAGTGGTATATGGAAATCTCTGTATCCTCCTCTCGATTTAGCTGTAAACATATAACTGCTCCAGAAAAAAAACAAAATTTTAACAAACAAAGGAACACACTGTCCAGATTTTAAATTTTAGGATCTAGGTAGCATGGAGATGCCACAGCTATATTTGAAATGTGTTTTCTAATGAATTTTTGTAGTTTATTACTAGCAAAAACAACAGTAGGTTAGACTATTTTCCCTTATATAAAAAAGATAAAGCTGGATAAATATCTTATTGTAACTTGAACTTCTTTTTTTTTAGTTTGTGAAATCGCAATGATCTATAATGAGTTTTATAAAATACAGAGCATAGGGAATTAGTTTTCTAAAAGTTTTATTATTTGCACTGAGGTCCATGGGGAGCAGTCTCTAACGTCCCAATAGATGGTTCTGTATGATTCCACTATGAATGTCTGACTTTTCTAGTCACACCAATCCCTTGCTTTTGGAGTCTACTGTGTTTTACATTACTTTTTTCCTTTATTATCCCTTTTATCTACTGTGTTACATCTTCCACAGAAACAGCCATTGTGTTTCAGTTGCATATAGCTTGTATCTATGGAATTATCTGGAATAAGTTTCCTCTACCCTGTCCCTTCCCTCACCCCTGCTTGTTTTTCAACATTTTAAGTTGGTTGTAATGGATACTGTAGCATTCTACTCTAAACCTCCTTTCAAAGTCTATACACACATAGACTTCTGGAGTTATTAATGCTGATAGCTCACAGCTCTGCTCTCACTGAGAATTGTCCTTGGTCACAAGGAACCCTATAGCCCAGGAGTTGCCCACAGGTAAGGACAGTTTTATACAGAGAAACAAGGCCCACCCTCCATTAGTCAAATAGTTGCAACTATAAAACTTCTGCCAAATCCAAAATTTTGCATAATAACAACTAAGTTTTCAGTTGCCACTACAGTGAAGGTCAATTTCTGCTACCCAATCCAGACTGCTCACTTTCTTATGGTTGTATCTCACAAGACCATTCCTTAGTGAAACTTCTTCACATAAAAATTTCTTATCTTAGAATCTGTTTCCAGAAAATCCAGTCTAAGAAATTAATCATTGAATTCTCTAGAAGATACTTGGAGAACAAGAAAATCAGAGAAAGAGTTATCATTACCATCTTTCTAAATTCCATATATATGTGTTAGTATATTGTATTGGTGTTTTTCCCAAAACCAGTACAATTGTAAAGTAAAATAAAGTAAAAATTAAAATTAAAAAAAAAAAAGTCTTTCAGAGAAAAAAAATTTTAAAGAAAAAGAAAATCAGAGAAAGAAACACTTTACATAGAGGAATTTTGCTCTAAATTCAATATGAAATCATGGTGAATAAAATAAGTTGCTTTTGATTATATCAGTGGTAGGCTTGATACTTAAATGTGAGCCCAAATACAACACTTACATTGCTCAGCTCCTTTAAATACCAAACTCAAATTCCATATCCCTGAACTTTATGAAAACGAAAAACCTGACTTTGGTAGAGTAGACCAACCATGAAGGAGAAGCTGGCCAAGGTTAACTGCCCTAAATCTTCCTAAACCAGGACCCCTTAACAGTTTTGTACTGTTCTTACAGCTCCAAATACATAGGACATAATATTCTTAAAAAATAAAAGCTAAAAAAGGCAGAAGGGACATTGAATTAGACAAGAGCACACTCCCTAATATTAATATTTGGTTTTCTGGAAATGTATCACATTCAATGAATGTCTTTGGACCTCACCATAAAAATTAGCGTGCTTCTCCATGGGAAAGTAAAGGAGCGAAATTATAAATTCCTTTTAGCAGCACTACTGATTACAATATCTGTCACACAGGGTTTTACATATAGGTGGGAAGATATATTAGTTAGTNATGAATGTCTTTGGACCTCACCATAAAAATTAGCGTGCTTCTCCATGGGAAAGTAAAGAAGCGAAATTATAAACTCCTTTTAGCAGCATTACTGATTACAATATCTGTCACACAGGGTTTTACATATAGGTGGGAAGATATATTAGTTAGTATTATGTTTTTTTTTTAAATTTACTTATTTCTTAATTGAAGGATACTGTCCTTACAAATTTTTGTTGTTTTCCGTCAGACCTCAACATGAATCAGCCATGTGAAGTGAAGTCACTCAGTCATGTCCGACTCTTTGCGACCACGTGAACTGTAACCTACTAGGCTCCTCCGTCCATGGGATTTTCCAGGCAAGAATACTGGAGTGAGTCGCCATTTCCTTCTCCAGGGGATCTTCCCGACTCAGGGATTGAACCTGGTCTCCCGCCTTGCAGGCAAATGCTTTAACCTCTGAGCCACCAANCCTCCGTCCATGGGATTTTCCAGGCAAGAATACTGGAGTGAGTCGCCATTTCCTTCTCCAGGGGATCTTCCCGACCCAGGGATTGAACCTGGTCTCCCGCCTTGCAGGCAAATGCTTTAGCCTCTGAGCCACCAAGGTATACACATATCCCTTCACTCTTGAACCTCCCTCCCATCTCCCTCCTCATCCCACCCCTCTAGGTTGATACAGAGCTCCTGTTTGAGTTCTCTGAGACATAAAGCAAATTCCTGTTGGCTGTCTATTTTTACATATGTTTCTATGTTACTCTCCATACATCTCACCCTCTCCTTTCTTCTCCCCATGTCCATAAGTCTGTTCTCTATGTCTGTCTCTCCATTGCTGACTTGCAAATAAAATTTTTGGTACCATCTTTCTAGATTCTGTATATATGCATTAGAAAATGATATTTGTTTTTTCTTTCTGACTTGCTTAACTCTGTATAATAGGTTCATTCACCTCATGTTCTAATGAGTCAGTTCTATGACTCAAATGTGTTCCTTTTTATGGTTGAGTAATATTCCAGTACTTTGGCCACCTCATGCAAAGAGTTGACTCATTGGAAAAGACTCTGATGCTGTAAGGGATTGGGGGCAGGAGGAGAAGGGGATGACAGAAGATGATATGGCTGGATGGCATCACGGACTCGATGGACATGGACATGTGTCTAAGTGAACTCTGGGAGTTGGTGATGGACAGGGAGGCCTGGCATGCTGCAATTCATGGGGTTGCAAAGAGTCCGACATGACTGAGCAACTGAACTGAATTGAATATTCCATTGTGTATATGTGCCACAACTTCTTTATCTATTCATCTCTCGATGGACATATAGGTTACTTCCATGTTCTAGTTATTATAAATAGTGCTGCTATGAACAATGGGATACATGTGTCTTTTTCAATTTTGGTTTCCTCAGGGTTTATGCCTAGGAGTGGGATTGCTGGGTCATATGGTGATTTTATTCCTAGATTTTTAAGGACTCTCCATATCATCTTCTAAAATGGCTGCATCAGTTTACATTCTCACCAACAATGTAAGAGGGTTCCCTTTTCTCCACATCCTCTCCANCCATAAGTCTGTTCTCTATGTCTGTCTCTCCATTGCTGACTTGCAAATAAAATTTTTGGTACCATCTTTCTAGATTCTGTATATATGCATTAGAAAATGATATTTGTTTTTTCTTTCTGACTTGCTTAACTCTGTATAATACATCCTCTCTAGCTTTTATTGTTTATACACTTTTTCATGAGGGCCATTCTCATGAGGTGATGTCTCGTTGTAGTTGTGATTTACATTTCTCTAATAATGAGCAATATTGAACATCTTTTCATGTGTTTGTTGGCCATCTGTACGTCTTCTTTGGAGAAATGTCTGTTTAGGTCTTTTTCCCACTTTTGGATTGGGTTGTTTGTTTTTCTAGTATTGAGTTCTATGAGCTGTTTGTATATTTTGGAAATTAATCCTTTGTCAGCTGTTTCATTTGCTATTATTTTCTCCCATTCTGAGGGTTGTCTTCTCACCTTGCTTATAATTTCCTTTGCTGTGCAAAAGCTTTTAAGTTTAATCAGATCCCACTTGTTTACTTTTGTTTTTATTTCCATTACTCTAGGAGGTGGGTCATAGAAGATCTTACTTTGATTTATGTCACTGAGTGTTCTGCCTATGTTTTCCTCTAGAGTTTTATAGCTTCTGGTCTTATATTTAGGTCTTTAATCCATTTTGAGTTTATCTTTGTATATGTTATTAGGAAGTGTTCTAATTTCATTCTTTTACATGTAGCTGTCCAGTTTTCCCAGCACTGCTTATTGAAAAGGTTGTCTTTGCCCCATTGTATATATCTTTCCTCCTTTGTCAAAAATAAGGTATTCATAGGTGCATGGGTTTACTTCTGGGCTTTCTATCTTGTTCCACTGGTCTATATTTCTCTTTTTGTGACAGTACAATACTGTCTTGAAGACTGTAGCTTTGCAGTACAATGTGAAGTCAGGAAGGTTGATTAATTCAGCTCCATTCTTCTTTATCAAGGCTACTTTAGCCATTTAGGATCTTCTGTGCTACCATATGATTTGCGAAAAAAATTTTTCTAATTCGGTGAAAAATGCCATTGGTAACTTGATAGAGATTACACTGAATCTGTAGATTGCATCTGGTAGTATAGTCATTTTCACAATATTGATTTCTCCTATCCAGGAACATAAGCTATCTCCCCATCTGTTTATATCATTTGATTTCTTTCATCAGTGTTTTATAATTTTCTGTATACGGTTCTTTTGTCTCCTTAGGTAAGTTTGTTCCTAGCTATTTTATTCTTTTTGTTGAAGTGATGAATGGGATTGGCTCTTTAATTTCTCTTTCTGATTTTTCACTGTTAGTATGTAGGAATGCAAGTGATATCTGTGTATTTATTTTGTATCCTGTGACTTTGCTAAATTCACTGACTAGCTCTAGTAATTTTCTGATAGTATCTTTAGGGTTTTCTATGAATCGTATCATGTCATCTGCAAACAGAGAGTGCTTTACTCTTTTCTTCTATTCTGATTTGGATTCTTTTTATTTCTTTTCTTCTCTGCTGTAACTAGAACTTCCAAAACTATGTTGAATAATAGGGGTGAAAGTGGACACCTTTGTCTTATATCATATATGGTCCTTACTATGTTGAGCAGGATCCTTCTATGCCCATTTTGAAGAGTTTTAATAATAAATGGGTGCTGAATTTTTTCATAGGCTTTTTCTACATCTATTGAGGTTATCACATGATTTTTATCTTTCAACTTTTTAATATGGTGTATCACATTGATTGATTTGCATATATTGAAGAAGCCTTGCATCCCTGGAATAAGCTCATCTTGATTATGGTGTATAAGCTTTTAATACATTATTGAATTCTGTTTGCTGAAATTTTGTTGGAGATTTTTGCATCTATGTTCATCAGTGATATTGGCCTGTAGTTTTCTGTGTGTTGTCTTTGTCGGGTTTTGTTATTAGGGTGATGGTGGCTTCGTAGAATGAGCTTGAAAGTATTCCTTCCTCTGAAATTTTCTGAAAGAGTTTTAGAAGGATAGGCATTATCTCCTCTCTCAGTTATTGATAGAATTCACCTGTGAAGTTCATGGTCAGATGGCCTCTTTGGCTAGTCTTTCTTTGTATCTCTACCTGTTCAGGCACTTAGAGAGCTCCCTTGCCTGGGATCCTTCTGTTTTTCCACACGTCAGGAACATAGAGGGGTCCCTTGGCTGGGGTCCTACTCTGTAGATCGGTGCATCAGGTGCTTGATGGGCCGCCTCTCTGTTGTTCAGCAGCTGATGCTGGCGTGTGGAGAGAGAGAGGCTATGGTGATGGCTCCAGCCCTTACACATGACTCAGCAGTATCCCTTGCTTCCATGGCTGCCTGGCTTTCCTCCACAGGCAATGTCCTCCACAGTCTCCTCCCTCAGGTCCCGTTGGTCCATCTCTCTGCAGTCAACAGCAGCCCCTGCCCTAGGATTGCTCCACAATCCCTGTTCTCCAGCTCACAGTCCCTGCACCTTCTAGGGGACCTGTGTCCCTATTCAGGGTATGATGGCTGAGGTAAGAACTGTATGATTCTCATTCCATTTAGGTTGCCACGGATCAGCTGTTTCACTCTCTGCCTTAAATGTTTCTCCTCTGACCCAGAAAACTGCCCCACTGTGAGGATTGAATGCCTGCTTCAGTTTCCCCCCACCTGCCAAAGGCAGGTCCAGTCCTACTAACACTCTTGTTTTTCCCCCTAGTTCCTTTGTCGTACCGAGTTTTGCATGGTTCTATATATTCTTTTCCAGTGGTCATGTACTCCTGTCTGCTCTCAGCTGATGTTCTGCAAGCACCTCTGTGTCTGAAGGTGTATTCCTGATGTATCTGTGGAGAAAGATGTAGTCCCCATCCACCTACTCCTCCGCCATCTTGTTCTCTGGTAGTATTACATTTATTATCTGATAGATTTTTCAGCCAGACAGCAAACATCTTTAGAAAAGAACCATGACCTTTTACCTGTGTTTCTCACTTTTAGTAGCTTGTGACATATGGTAAGTGTTCAACAAACTGTTTTTTAATACAACGAATGGATACATTTCAGAAATTGGTAAAATGTGTTTATCCATGTAACTGATAACACTTTGGAAAAAAAATGTAGAAACCAATCCATTTGAACACTATTGGTTATCTGTTAATCTTTCACAACTCTGTTAATTAACATTCAACTCAATCATCTATGAATTCAGCTAAGTCTCTGTTGTTTTCATAAGACAATTAACACCTTTATGGTTTTGATCCCTGGGTCAGGAAGAACCCCTGGAGAAGGAAATGACAACCCACTCCAGTGCTCTTGCCTGGAAAATTCTGTGGGCTACAGTCCATGGGTTTGCAAAGAGTTGGACATGACTAAGTGACTTCTGTTTCACTTTTCACTTTATCTAATGTACTCCTGAAGTCAAGTTATATTCTTATATAGATCCATATACATATGGCTATTGGAAATGACCATATAGGTTGTGCACTACATAACTAATGGGAATATCAATTAAAGAGTACCAGTGAAGCTGTTCCATCAGGAAGCCACCTAAAATCTCCCTAAAATGTAGTCTATAGATCTATTTTAAAAGAAATTATTTATTTCTTCGTGTTGTTTGTGATGAATTCATATGGACTAGTTGCGACCATTGATTTTACCAGAAAGTTACATTTCCTTTTTGAAAACAGAACATGTGTGCTCATCACCAATACTGGAAAATACTGCATGTTTCTCAAAGATTACTACCATGGTTTTGTGATTAAAATGGCAGCATATATTTAAGCATCTTATAATGTAATTCTTCCAGTTCTGGGGACTTAAAACAATTTAAATGATGAACTGGGTGTGTGTGTGTGTGTGTGTGTGTGTGTGTGTGTGTGTGTGTGTTGTATACCATTTTGTAGAAGTCATTGTCAGTGGTCTGCTTATAGTCTCTAAAATCCCCTTACTATTTTCATATGTACATGCTGTCAACCCTCAGATCCAGTTCCTGCAGTCCATCATTAGACTTTTGCCATTAGAGCACTAGGTGTATGATGGGAAGTACCTGGGAAGTTATATCCACATAGAGTACCTACCCATTAACCAAAGAATGATGGGGCAATGGAATGAATACAACCACTTTCTTACTCCTGATAAGACAACTCTGAGGTGTAGGTTACAATGTTGACAGAGCTTCCTGGGGATTGAGCATAAGTTATATTAGAAGGGACTCTGTTTGACATATCACCTTCAAAATTATGTAATTTTGTGAATTTTGTCCCTCAGAAAAATAGATATGTTGTAGTCTTATTTCTCATTACCTCAAAATGTGATTTTATTTTGAAATAGGTCATGATTATCTATTTATAGAAGTAGGAAAGGTAAAATGAGGTCATTCATGTAGGCCTTGATCAAATATGACTGGTGTCCTGATAAGAAGAGGGAATAAAGAAGGGAGAAACTCAGGTGAACATGGGGGCAAGGGGCTGACTTATACATTTACAACAAAGCAAAGTCCCAGATGGCCAGTAAACTTCCAGAAGCTAGGAGAAAGTTGTGGGAACAGAAATTCCCTTACAGTTCTCAGAAGAAATCAACTCTGCCAGCGCTTTGATCTCAGATGTCTACTATCCACAACTGTGAGACAATGAGTTTTTGTTGTTTAAGCCACTCAGTGTGGCACTTTGTTACAGCAGCCTTTGGAAACTAAGCACTCCCTTGCCTGATGCATTTTCCTGTTTCCTCTCCTTTCACTGTGAACACTTTCTGAAAAAAATTTTTTTTTTTTCTCCTTTTAATACTTTATTCTGCTTTACAGTACTGTGTTGGTTTTGCCATACATTGACATGAATCATCCACAGGTGTACACGATCTCCCCATGCCAAAGCCCCCTCCCAGCTCCCTCCCCGCCCCACCTCCCCGGATCATCCCATACACCAGCCCCAAGCATCCTGTATCCTGCATTGAACATAGACTGGTGCTTCATTTCTTATATGATAGTATACATGTTTCTGTGTCATTCTCCCAAATCATCCCACCCTCTCCCTCTCCCCCAGCTGTCAAAAGTCCATTCTATACTTTTGTGTCTCCTATATTGTCTCATTTACAGGGTCATCATTACCATCTTCCTAAATTCCATATATATGTGTCAGTATACTGTATTGGTGTTTTTCTTTCTGGCTTACTTCACTCTGTATAATCGGCTCCAGTTTCATCCATCTCATTAGAACTGAGTCAAACTTAT
>SJYW01015176.1:331482-364654 GCA_006410735.1 Raphicerus campestris
ATATATATATAAGGTGCTTCCCTGGTAGCTCAGTTGATAAAGAATGTGCCTGCAGTGCAGGAGACCTAGATTCGATCCCTGGGCTGGGAAGATAACCCTGGAGAAGATAATAGCTAGCCACTCCGGTATTCTTACCTGGAAAATACTATGGACAGAGGAGCCTGGTAGGCTACAGTTCATGGGATCTCAAAAGTCAGACATGACTTAGTGACTAAACCACTATCACTGTGTACACACACACACACACACATATATGCATATAAAATGCATGTATATTATGTATCATCTGTATATATTTTCCTATGCTTTTAAAATCATGAGAGTTTATTGAACAGTTTTAACTCATTAGGGTAAACTATGAGATGCTTCTATTCTTCTCCAGGATCTGTCTTCACACTTACTCTGTCATATTCTCTTCTCACATTCTTCAGTAAAAACTTGTGTACATTTTTATTATTAAAATTTCAGTCCTGATTACAATTTTGAACTCATGTCTAGGAGTGCAGATGCAGGTGCCATCTTCTATTGGTTTCAATCACAGAACCACCAACTACGAGTTTTGGTTCCTTGAGTAAGTCACTCAAACTCAAACGGGCTTCAGTTCCTCAGCAAGCAAATGGAGATAATAAAATAACCTACATTATGCAGCTCTTCTATAGGTGGAGGAGAACTTGGAATATTGCCTGGAATAGAGTAAAAGAAATATGGGTTAGCTATTAATATAATAACTGCTATTTTTATTATCATTTTAATTGCTTAATACATACTTCCTTTTCAAAGAGATCTGATTTGGGGATGGGCCTTTATTTTCCTTCTTCATTCTGTTCTAAAGCAACTGCCCCTTTTCAAAGCCTCAGGAATGAGGAATGGGCAGGGGGATAAATGAGAGAGAAATCATTTTCTCAGACTTGGTTGCAGGAAAGCTTCCCTAATTTCATTCCGGCTTAGTACCTTGTATTCATTGTTAGTGTCTCTGCCAATGTATTGGTCCCCACATGGAGACTGTGTGTATTTTACTACAGCAGTGATCGGCTGTAGCCTGAGACTTTCTATCATTGTGGCCCATGCAGAGATGAAACTCCTGCCTCTCTCCAGCTCTTACCAGCAATTCACGCCTCTCACATGTTCTCTTGGTTTTGAACATTTGGACAGCCCAGGGTATCTGCTTCTATCTCAGAGCACTGGGCTCTCTGGAATTCGAAATAGTTGTTTTCTTTTTTTCTTTGTTAAATTATTATTATAGTATAGTTGNTATGTACATGCTGTCAACCCTCAGATCCAGTTCCTGCAGTCCATCATTAGACTTTTGCCATTAGAGCACTAGGTGTATGATGGGAAGTACCTGGGAAGTTATATCCACATAGAGTACCTACCCATTAACCAAAGAATGATGGGGCAATGGAATGAATACAACCACTTTCTTACTCCTGATAAGACAACTCTGAGGTGTAGGTTACAATGTTGACAGAGCTTCCTGGGGATTGAGCATAAGTTATATTAGAAGGGACTCTGTTTGACATATCACCTTCAAAATTATGTAATTTTGTGAATTTTGTCCCTCAGAAAAATAGATATGTTGTAGTCTTATTTCTCATTACCTCAAAATGTGATTTTATTTTGAAATAGGTCATGATTATCTATTTATAGAAGTAGGAAAGGTAAAATGAGGCCATTCATGTAGGCCTTGATCAAATATGACTGGTGTCCTGATAAGAAGAGGGAATAAAGAAGGGAGAAACTCAGGTGAACATGGGGGCAAGGGGCTGACTTATACATCGACAACAAAGCAAAGTCCCAGATGGCCAGTAAACTTCCAGAAGCTAGGAGAAAGTTGTGGGAACAGAAATTCCCTTACAGTTCTCAGAAGAAATCAACTCTGCCAGCGCTTTGATCTCAGATGTCTACTATCCACAACTGTGAGACAATGAGTTTTTGTTGTTTAAGCCACTCAGTGTGGCACTTTGTTACAGCAGCCTTTGGAAACTAAGCACTCCCTTGCCTGATGCATTTTCCTGTTTCCTCTCCTTTCACTGTGAACACTTTCTGAAAAAAATTTTTTTTTTTTCTCCTTTTAATACTTTATTCTGCTTTACAGTACTGTGTTGGTTTTGCCATACATTGACATGAATCATCCACAGGTGTACACGATCTCCCCATGCCAAAGCCCCCNCTCCTTTCACTGTGAACACTTTCTGAAAAATTATTTTTATACTACCATCCATCTCAGTGTCTTCTTCTACAAAATCCTATCTGAGACAACGCTTAACTTGTAACTCAAATTATTCACATTTGAAAAAAATTGTTAGAAAAGAATTGGTTAAAAAAAAAAAAAAAACAGTTCTACAGAACAAGGCAAAACTATTTGGGAACTAAACATTCAGCCTTCATTTTGCCATCCATGAATACCATACTTTTCTCTCTAAGAGATAATTATCTCATTAACTTCTACTCATTCTAATAATAAATTATAGCACTTTGCTCATTAACTCAACTTATTTCTGGATTTAAGTGCTTTAATTTTATTCTTAGAATGTTTTGGTTTCTGTTTGCCTTTATTCAAGTTTTCTGCCATACCTTTCAAATTTGAAAATGTTTGTACATTTG
The DNA here is from genome assembly GCA_006410735.1 of Raphicerus campestris. Lineage (NCBI taxonomy): Eukaryota > Metazoa > Chordata > Mammalia > Artiodactyla > Bovidae > Raphicerus > Raphicerus campestris. The sequence goes on from SJYW01015176.1 coordinate 334,087, forward strand.
AGCTTATTACAGATTTCCCCAAACTGTCACATAGGATCCATTTGCTGTTTCCTGCTTTTTTCTGTATTACAGTTATACAGAATTTATTCAGAGCCTTTCAACACTCTCGATAAATATATACTTTAGAGTTAGAGATGGGGCCGTGGTTCACATTTGTATTTTTAAGCTTTTTTTGAAGTCAAGAGTATGTCTTTGAATCTACTAAGTAATTCTATCCTCATCAACCTAAATTCTAAATAAGCATGCTTCTGCTAAGTCGCTTCAGTTGTGTCCAACTCTGTGCAGCCCCATAGATGGCATCCCATCAGGCTCCCCTGTCCCTGGGATTCTCCAGGCAAGAACACTGGAGTGGATTGTCATTTCCTTCTCCAATGCATGAAAGTGAAAAGTGAAAGTGAAGTCACTCAGTAGTGTCCAACTCTTTGCAACACCATGGACTGGAGCCTCCGTCCATGGGATTTTCCAGGCAAGAATACTGAAGTAGGTTGCCATTGCCTTCTCCGAAATAGGCATAGTCTCTTTAATTGAAACATTTCCATCACACTCATATCCCCAACCAATTTTCTTCCCTTATTTGAGTGAAATCCAGCAATTGCCCATTTGCTTCCTCGTGTAAGATGAAAATGCCAACAAGGTAAATAACAAATTTATTACATGCCATCTTTTTAGTAGAATTAGATTTATAACAGATGTTCACAGAGTTAAGTCCTCCATTATTTCCATACAGATGGTTTTGTGTTAATTTCAAAATCTCTTATGAATTTTTATCCATAATAATGTTCATTTGGTTTGAATATATATAACAAATATTCTTTCAAAGCATATTTAATTTATATTTATGTTGTACTTCTTAACAGCCAGATTTTGAAAGAGTGTTAATCCACAATGATATTAATTCAGTTTATTTTCTTTAGTTTGACCTTTATGCAAAAGCTTTCTACATTGCTTTGTATAACCTGTATAAAAACAAGGCATAAAATCATAAATGCTATTAATATGTCTTCTGTTATTCCTTTATTTTAAAAAATAGTAATCTTGAACTGCCATATGAAAGTATTATAGACTGGGTGGCATAAACAACAGAAATTTCTTTTCTCATAGTTTCAGTGGCTGGAAGTCTGAGATCTGGATGTCAGAATGCTCAGGTCCTGGTGAGATCGTTCTTCCTGTCTTGTACATGATCACCTTCTCCCTGTGTCCTTATATGTTGGAGGCGGGAAAAGCTCCCTGGTGCTTCTCCTTATAAGGGTGCTAATCCCATCATAAGATTAGCACGCCATCATAAGAACCCCATGCTCACTACCTCATCCAAAATTAATCATCTCCCAAAGCTCACAGCTCCAAAAATCATCATACAGAGTGTTGAGGCTTCAACATACAAGTTTTAGGGGGTCATAAGTGTTCAGCCCATAATACCCACTGCTCTTTTCACACTGCTCTGCTTTGCCAAGTCGTGTTAATGTCTGTGAAAGCATACCATAATAAACCTAGCACTTCTTAATATGTTATATGAACTTCAGACACATAGACTACATATAGTCACTTTACCTGCCTCCTGAAAAACCAGTATGCAGATCAGGAAGCAACAGTTAGAACCAGACATAGAACAACAGACTGGTTCAAAATTGGGAAAGGAGTACTTCAAGGTTGTATATTGTCCACCTTATTTAACTTATATGCAGAGTACATCAAGCAAAACGTTAGGGTGTGTGAAGCACAAGCTGAATTCAAGATTACCAGAAGAAATATAAATATCCTCAGATATGCAGATGACACCACCCTTATGACATAAAGCGAAGAGGAACTAAAGACTCTCTTGATAAAGATGAAAGAAGAGAGTGGAAAAAAAAAAAAAACCAACTGACTTAAAACTCAACACTCAAAAACTGAGAACATGGCAACTGGTCCCATCACTTCCTGGCAAATAGATGGGAAAACAATGGAAACAGTGACAGACTATTTTTTTGGGTTCCCAAATCACTGCAGATGGTAACAGCAGCCATGAAATTTAAAGATGTCTGCTTCTTGGAAGAAAAGCTATGATAAACCTAGACAGCATATTAAAAAGAGAGACATACTTTCCCAACAAATGTCCATATAGTCAAAGCTGTGGTTTTTCTAGTAGTCATTTACAGATGTAAGAGTTGGACCATTAAAAAAAAAAAAAAATNTCTTTTCACACTGCTCTGCTTTGCCAAGTCGTGTTAATGTCTGTGAAAGCATACCATAATAAACCTAGCACTTCTTAATATGTTATATGAACTTCAGACACATAGACTACATATAGTCACTTTACCTGCCTCCTGAAAAACCAGTATGCAGATCAGGAAGCAACAGTTAGAACCAGACATAGAACAACAGACTGGTTCAAAATTGGGAAAGGAGTACTTCAAGGTTGTATATTGTCCACCTTATTTAACTTATATGCAGAGTACATCAAGCAAAACGTTAGGGTGTGTGAAGCACAAGCTGAATTCAAGATTACCAGAAGAAATATAAATATCCTCAGATATGCAGATGACACCACCCTTATGACATAAAGCGAAGAGGAACTAAAGACTCTCTTGATAAAGGTGAAAGAGGAGAGTGGAAAAAAAAAAAAAAACCAACTGACTGAAAACTCAACAGTCAAAAAAGGAAAACATGGCNACACCACCCTTATGACATAAAGCGAAGAGGAACTAAAGACTCTCTTGATAAAGATGAAAGAAGAGAGTGGAAAAAAAAAAAAAACCAACTGACTTAAAACTCAACATTCAAAAACTGAGAACATGGCAACTGGTCCCATCACTTCCTGGCAAATAGATGGGAAAACAATGGAAACAGTGACAGACTATTTTTTGGGGTTCCCAAATCACTGCAGATGGTAACAGCAGCCATGAAATTTAAAGATGTCTGCTTCTTGGAAGAAAAGCTATGATAAACCTAGACAGCATATTAAAAAGAGAGACATACTTTCCCAACAAATGTCCATATAGTCAAAGCTGTGGTTTTTCTAGTAGTCATTTACAGATGTAAGAGTTGGACCATTAAAAAAAAAAAAAAATGCTGAGCACTGAATTGCTGATTATTTCAAAATGTGGTGTTGGAGAAGACTCTTGAGAGTCCTTTGGACTGCAAGGAGATCAAACTACTCAATCCTAAAGGAAATCAACCCTGAATATTCATTGGAAGGATTGATGTTGAAGCTGAAGCTCCAATACTTTGGCCACCTGATGTGAAGAGTCAGCTCATTGGAAATGACCCTGATGCTGGGAAAGATTGAAGGCAAGAGGAGAAGGGGATGACAGAGAATGAGATGGTTGGATGGCATCACCAATGAGTCTGAGTAAGCTCCGGGAGATGGTGAAGGACAGGGAAGCCCAGTGTGGTGCAGTTCATGGGGTCACAAAGAGTCAGACACAACTGAGCAACTGAACAATAACATTATACATCTCAAGTCAGAATATAATGTAAGTCCTTCTGTTGTAACCAGGCAGGACCCAGTGGGGCCTTCCCAGGAAAGACATCTCCTTCCATGTCATCTGCCCTCCTCTTTTTTTGTAGAAAAGTTATAGTCTCCTAGGCCTCCCCTGAATCACAAATGCATAGCTCAAGAATTAGTGATTGAAAAAATTTAAACATGTAGTGACAAAAGTAGCAGTTGGGCCAGGAGAACAGGCAAAATATAATCGGTAAATCAGCCATATGGCAGGCCCAGAATCTTTAATGCTTTCTTAAGGACGTAAGTCAAAGTATTAGATGTACATTCCTGAGCTGTTTTACAGATACTAAGACCCCTATCAAACGGTAGGAGTTAACTACATAACCATGTAACTTACAGACAGTCTGGAGTCTGAGGACTGATAATGTTAACCCCTGTGACACTGCCCTGCTTCTTCACATCCATCAATCAAAGAATTGTGCAACTCTCTAGCCCCAAGTTCCCCTGGAAATCTATCTAAGAGTTCAGATCTTTTGAACATAAGCTGTCCCATTCACTTTGCTTGACCTTTGCTCTCCCTGCTCTAAACTCTGATGTCTCAGTTTGGCCTCACTGTACATTGGACAAATGAAGCTAAGTCCAACAATATTATCTTTTACTTTTAAGAATTGCTAGATACTCCTTCAGTGTGGTCTTTATGCATGCACGTGCATAACTACGTGTATGTTTGTATGTTTAATATGCTGAACATCAAATTTCAAATGAATATCTTTTCTTCTTTCCACATATGAGAGTGAAAGTGAAAGTTCCTCAGTCTTGTTCAACTCTTTGCGACCCCATGGACTATACAGTACATGGAATTCTCTAGGCCAGAATACTGGAGTGAGTATCTATTCTCTTCTCCGGGAAATTTTCCAAACCAGGGATCAAATCCAGGTCTCCTGCATTGCAGGCAGATTATACCAGCAGAGCCACAAGGGAAGCCCAAGAATACTGGGGTGGGTAGCCTATCCCTTCTCCAGAAGATCTTTCCAAACCAGGAATCGAACTGGGATCACCTGAATGCTGGCAGATTCTTTACCAACTGAGCTATATACCAATTTAAATAATTCTAATTACACTGGCAAGCCTGACAGTGGATTTGTTTCCCTAGTCTACCTGAGTTCCAACTATCTCCTGCCAAGAGACTACTTTTTGGTCATCACAGACCAAAGTACTGGACATTTGTGCTCTTGCATATGAAGAAAACAATCAGCTCCTATGTCCTCATTCTTTTCCAAAGTTTTGATTATGAATCTGAAGATGTGAGTACTCCACAGTTTCTAAGACTTTCAGTCTTTTTGCGCAGGACTTCAAAGGTATTAGAGACATGTCAAGCTTTTCTCAACCAAGTTTCGTGTTTCAGGCATGAACAAGCATAAGTGGATATTGCTGCATCTTGTCAGTCACCTTCATGGTTTATGTTTGGTTATATATACACATATCCACTTTTTTCTCCCATTTGGTAAAGAAACATAACATTTTAACATAAGTGCTATGGTTTAATTATTTCATTAACTTATCTTACCAATTAGATTATAAACTCATATATATTATATCTAGTATATCTTTAAATTATGAGACACTTGATAATTTCCTGATTAATTAGCTAAGTTAATTAAGCAAGTGTTTTAAAAGGCTTTTTATTGATTTAGAATGCAGGGTAAAAAGTTCCTAGGTGAGTTATAATAGTAAAAAGTTGTCATAGGATCCCAAGTTATAAGTAAGAGATTGTAAGCCACTCAACCACATGATTTATACAAAACAAAAGTCAACTACCGATATTTATAATACTTGTGCTCACCAAAATTAATAATTACTTAGGAGTACCTTTCTTTTCTGAGAGTAATTGCACATAGTTATTACTATTTTTGTGATCTGATATTAAAAATTAAGACAACTTTATGGACAGTAATGCAGCCTTGATTCTGTAGTGGACTCCTTGCAGTGGCTGAAGCAGAGAGTGATATACTCACAGTGGCAGTTGAGACAGACTGAGAGACAAAGATTGAAGGCTGGCTATTTGTAAATGATTTCACTTTTAAACGTGGATTTCTCTCCAATGCAAATGTCAACAATGCCAAGTAAAGTGGCAATGCCTGAAGAATTCTGAATTCATAATGACACATCAGCTTTCAACTAACCCACTGTAGCCAGACACATAAAACCTCTGCCTTCTTTGTGGATTCAGTGCACTGCCTGAACCTGTTGAATGTCTCAATTCTACAGTGCTTTAAGTAGAAAATGTCACCATGACTTCAGAGGGTGTTCTTCATGGTTAGGAACTGCTATAAATGTTTGATTTCCATGACAACTTAAAATTGCCCAGCTTTATCAGTTCAAGCCATGTCCTTAAAGTAGTTTTGATGTCACTGGGAAATTTATTATTATTTAATATTGTCAATGTACATACTTAACCAAGCTTACTTGCAAGTGAAGCATTTCCAGCCAATATTTAAGAATTACTTGATTAATAAAAAAGTGTTCTCCTCAATTAAAGGAATTTTCACAGTGCTTCTACTTGACTTTAGTATGATGCAATTAATTTTATGTAAACATACACTCTTTTATTGCCGAAAATAATTATGTAAATCAATGGACAAACTGATATCAGTTTTTTGAGGTAAGATGCTGAGTCATACTGACAAAATATAGACTAAAAACATTGAAAAAGAAAAATGCAATATTATAGGAAGTAGAACATAGGAGACTAACTTACCATCATTGCTTTGAATCAGCATTAACTTCTGTTTGCTTTTATGACAATTTTTATATTGTATTTCCTTTTTCGGTAAAATTATCAGTTACACTAACATATGGTTAGTATATATTATGTGCTGTATGTATATGTTATGGACCTAACAGGTATCGTGTATGGATATGGTATGGACCTAACAGAAGGAGAAGATATTAAGAAGAGGCAGCAAGAATATACAGAAGAACTATACAAAAAAGACCTTCATGACCCAGATAATCACAATGGTATGATCACTAACCTAGAGCCAGACATCCTGGAATGTGAAATCAAGTTGGACTTAGAAAGCATCACTACGAACAAAGCTAGTGGAGATGACGGAATTCCAGTTGAGCTGTTTCAAATCCTGAAAGATGATGCTGTGAAAGTGCTGAACTCAATATACCAGCAAATTTGGAGAATTCAGCAGTGGCCAAAGGACTGGAAAGGTCAGTTTTCATTCCAACCCCAAAGAAAGGCAATGCCAAAGAATGCTCAAACTAACACACAATAGCACTCATCTCACACGCTAGTAAAGTAATGCTCAAAATTCTCCAAGCCAGGCTTCAGCAATACGTGAACTGTGAACTTCCAGATGTTTAAGCTGATTTTAGAAAAGACAGAGGAACCAGAGATTAAATTTTCAACATCCACTGAATCATGGAAAAAGCAAGAGAGTTCCAGAAAAACATCTATTTCTGCTTTATTGACTATGCCAAAGCCTTTGACTGTGTGGACCACAACAAACTGTGGAAAATTCTGAAAGGGATTGGAATACCAGACCACCTGACCTGCCTCTTGAGAAATCTGTATGCAGGTCAGGAAGAAACAGAACTGGGCATGGAACAATAGATTGGTTTCAAATAGGGAAAGGAGTACATCAAGGCTGTATGTTGTTACCCTGCTTATTTAACTTTTATGCAGAGTACATCATGAGAAATGCTGGGCTGGATGAAGCACAAGCTGGAATCAAGACTGCTGGGGGAAATATCAATAACCTCAGATATGCAGATGACAGAAAGGGAAGAACTAAAAAGCCTCTTGACAAAAGTGAAAGAAGAGAGTAAAAACATTTAGCCTGAGACTCAGCACTCAGAAAACTAAGATCTTGACATCCAGTCCCATCACTTCATAGCAAAGAGATGTGGAGACACTGGAAACAGTCTCAGACTTTATTTTGGGGGGGGGGGTCCAAAATCACTGTGGATGGTGACTGCAGCTGTGAAACTGAAAGAAGCTTGCTCCTTGGAAGAAAAGTCATGAAAACCTAGACAGCATATTAAAAAGCTTTTAATTACTTTTCCAACCAATGGTCCATCTACTCAAAACTATGGCTTTTCTAGTAGTCAAGTATGGATGTGAGAGTTGGACCGTTAAGAAAGCTGAGCACCAATGAATGGATGCTTTTGAACTGTGATGTTGGAGAAGACTTTTGAGAGTCCCTTGCCATGCGAGGAGATACAAGCAGTCCATTTTAAAGGAAATCAGTCCTGAATATTCATTGGAAAGACAGATGCAGATGCTGAAACTCCAATACTTTGGCCACCTGATGCAAAGAACTGACTCTTTGGAAAAACCCTGATGTTGGGAAAGGTTGAAGGCGGAAGGAGAAGGGGATTACAGAGGATGAGGTGGTTGGATGGTATCACTGACTCAATGGACATGAGTCTGAGCAAAATCTGGGAATTGCTGATGGACAGGGAAGCCTGGAGTACTGCGGTCCATAGGGTCACAAAGAGTAGGGCATGACTGAACGACTGAATTGAACTGAATCATCTATTCACTGAATAATTCATCACCTAAAAGGTAAAACCTTGAGACTCTCAGTATTTCAGTAATGTGTTCAAGTTCACAGGACTCATTTTTGGTGGAGCCCAACCTTAGAATATAATTTTCTGTTTGCTTTCACTTCAAAAATCATATTCTTCCTGTCAAATGTTGTTGCATGTTGGCCAAAATGTTGTCATCTACACAATTAAACATATATCCTCTAATTTCTTGCAAATATTTGTTCAAGAATTTTAAACTACTTAATTTAAAAGATATTAATTTGCTACCTACAATAAGCTTCCTGCTGTGGAACACTGAAAGCAAAAGCATGTGTTCTCCGTTTTCATGTAGCTTCCATCCAAAGGAATAGCAACCCTCTGGTAAGGGCTTGAACACACAGTTTTTATCATTAAAGTTAAATAAGTACTGCTATTTGTATTTTTACATACATACATATATATATATATATATGAATTACTGATTCATATATATATGAATTACTGATGATTTTNACATACATATATATATATATACACAGACACACACATATATATATGCATATAGGCAACTGTAAACAGTTTCAATTTGCCCAAATTCATGCAGTTTGATAAACGGTAGAGCTGAAATCCATCTTGACATCTCTCCAACCTTCCAATTCTTATTACAATTAGAATTACTGATGATTTTCATCTGTAGCTTCTGGTCCTCTCCAGTATTTAAAAAAAAAAAAAGAAACACTATGCATTATCATGTTTGTTTGTTTGTTTTCCCAGTTCCCTATCAGCTACCTAAATATAAAATCAAGTGAACCTAAAAGTTCAAGGAGCTGGTTGGTCCCTATCACTTGAGAGAGAGTACATAATGATAAAAACTAGACTTCTGCATGACAACAAAGCAATGAATTAATAAATTCCATTGCCTTTCATCTTCATGTAGTTACCTTGATTAGTATTCCAATAAACTTCTCTGAATTCAAAGTTCTAACTGGAAATTTAGGATCTTACAGGATCCAGGATATCACTTTTCTCTCGGTCTTATTTATCATTGTAAAATTCTCCTGGTTCACTCTTGCCAGAATTCCTTTCCATATCAGATATATACTTTTTCCAACCAAATGGCTACATTCCTATACAAATTAAATGAAATTTTTCTGCTTCTTGAACCCTAAATGCCTACCATTATTTGTAATCACCAATACTGGTTCTGGAAGTCTTACTGACTGAGACAACATTGATGGTTTCTTTTATTATGACAAGCTGCTGTAATCTGGACATCATGACTTATTGCTTGATTAGCTGGATTTTCCTTGAAGTCATATGTTCTTAGAAGGTCAAACATTTAAGACACTTCTCCATGTCATCAAACACACAGACACAGACATACACACAGACACATACACACGCACACACACCAGATGTGGAATGTTGCATTTTCAAGACAAGCCTAAGACCAAGCATTTTCTATATTAACTCTAAGCTTATCATCCCCCACCCAGCCTTTTGTTTCTATGTCTGACAGCAACACTGGTTCTGATGTGGGTAATTTGATCTTCTTGTTTTTCCAGTCTCTCCTACTGAAAAATGAAATGTTTTTTATTTATGATGGTGATTTATCATCTTTCTCCAAGTTCTAGCTGTTCAAATGCTATAAAATTAACCATAATTTGATTTTGTTACTAGTATGGCAATCTGCTCCAGTTTTCTTGCCTGGATAATTCCATGGGCAGAGGAACCTGGTGGGCTACAGTGCATGGGGTCACAAAGAGTTGGACATGACTGAGTGACTAACACACATGCACACACACACACACACACACACACACACATATACACACTTACAGTTTTGTCTGAATCGCTATTTATTATCTGTTACTTAGATTGCTTTACCACCTACATCATACCACAAGTAATGCTTCATTCTTTACTCAAGGACCAAATTCAATAAAGAATACTTCTTTAAAATTTAGATACACTCTATTTTTGAATTCATTCTGATCTTTGGCCTTAATTTATTCTGATCTTTGGCAGACATAGACGGCCAAAAGGAAAAATTAAAGAATTTTTTTAAAAGTTATTTTTGCCAGATACACCCAATCAAGATGCATTCAGTGTCCTAAAAGAAGATTAGAAAAGTCATTTTGTATTTCATTTTCAGTGATTCCATGCTGGTCTTGAATAATTGTTACTTTTTATAAGTCAGCCTTTAAAAATTTGTCTGAGATTAACACTAAGCTCACTAATTCATCACTATGTTAGCCTATTTATCTTCCTGTCATCCTATTTAATAAACCATAGTTATTATTTTGAGAAACATTCACTAGTATTTTAACTCTTCTGCTCTTTAAAATGTCAGATGTTACTTACAATGGACAAGCTACATCATTGTTTTTGAATATATTTCATCCTGAGCCAGAAGAGCTGAACTTATTCAGAGAGACTATTAGAATCTTTTCACCCCCTTTGAACTTAAATCCCTCTCAATAACGTTCATTCTCTCCTTTTTAGTTTGTAGATCACTCACAATGACAGAGAAGACAAGTAAAATAGAGTTGAGTGGTTCTGCCTTCTTTTTGTCACTTATCAACCATCAATCATCAGCTGCAGGTAGTATACCTATCCCTTTATTCTTCTTTCAGATACAATTGAAAAGCCCTTAAATTTGTTATACACTTTTCATTGGAATGCCTTGCAAAACTCAGCTGTCATGAAACGTCATCATCTAACGTGTTTTCTCTGTTCTGGTCTTGTCAAATATTCTGTGTTGGCTGTATTATCATCCTCATAGCTTCCCAACAGAGCCTTTTATCATCTAGTAACTTTTAATTGTGAATTCTGGTACTTGATGTCCACAAGCACAGAAATGGTATGTTTTGAAGATGAATTGTGAATAGGAAGTTATATTTGGAGGGAATTGTCTGAATGGCTCAGAGTAGCACTGACCTCTCAAAAGGCTCAGTTTTTTGTAGGGAGTGAAGTAGACTTGAAGAAATAGGAGAAATAATGGGGGTTAAGGGAAAATAGACCAGAGCTTTAAGAAAATTGGCAGTCAGAAAGAGTCTGGTAAAAGGGAGGAAACACATGGTGTTATAGCTGGTGATCTTGACACATCAATCTTCGAATTTTCTCTTTCAAACTGTCCCATTTTTAACAGTCATTTCAAACACAGAGAGTTTTATTTCTTTGAAATATTAACTGCTAATAAGTGAAATATATTTTTATCACTTTCTTATTACTACTAAATTGCTCTTTTTTATGCAAGTAAACAAGGGAGTAAAAAGTTTTATCTTTCAAGTTATGAGGTTTGCATTAGATTTTCCATTGTAATGCATCCAAAAATCATTTAAAAGTATTTTGGTAGACATTGGAATCTTACTTTCATTTCATCCCATAAATATATAACTATGCATGCACGCATGCTCAGTCTTTCAGTTTTCTCTGACTCTTTGTGACCCCATGGACTATGAACCACCAGTCTCCTTGTTCATGGGATTTTCCAGGCAAGAATACTGGAATTTCCATTTCCTTCTCTAGTGGATCTTCTCAGATTAAGGATCAAACCCACTTCTTCTGTGTCCCCTGCATTGGCAGGCAGATTCTTTACCACTAGCCATCTGGGAGGCTCCTATATATCTGTGAGTAAATATTTCATGCACATTATGTTTTAACTATGAATATAAATCAATTAATTATAAATAAAATATCAAAGCATATCATGAAACCATGTATATGATTTTGTTTGTATTTTTTAGGTTTACTATCAGTCATAGCTACTGAATTCATTTTAAACTGAAGATTTGTCAGTTTTCTCACAGGTTACTTGTTTGATTCCTAAAAAGAAAGTTTAATCTTTAGTTCAGTTCAGTTCAGTCACTCAGTCATGACTTACTCTTTGTGACCCCATGGACCACAGCATGCTAGGCCTCCCTGTCCATCACCAACTCCCAGAGTTTACTCAAACTCATGTCCACTGAGTCAATGATGCCATCCAGCCATGAATATTGATATTTTCTGAAATAAAACCAAATTGTAAAAAAAATTTTCCTGGTAAAATAAGAAATTAATATTTCTGTGAATTCTTAAAACTATGTAATCCAAGTTTTTTATTAAGATTTTCTGATCACTTAATCATGATTAAAATAAACATTGTGTTGACTTGGTTATTGGTTACTATCATAGGGAAAAGCTGGGGTGCATATTCATACATTTGCTTACCTGACATTAAATTCTTGCTCAGATCTGAAATCTAAAGTATTTACTGATTTTGTAATACTAAAACTGCAGTTTGGGATTATTGTAATAACTAAGATTTTAAGAATCCACCTGAAATCAAAGTGACTTGAGTAGTAAATTTACCAGGAGACTAGAACTCTGAGCTCCTTTAGCAATCTTAATTCTCACGAGGAAATTTGGTCCCTAGAGGTAATGTGTTCTGTTTTTGCTTACTTTTAAAACAATTTTTAGAAAGTTAGATTTTCTTTCCTGTCGTAGAGATATAGCCTAGTTACAAATATAATACCATGGCAACATGTTATTTCTGAGGGCATTCAGGAAAATGGAGAATGTGATTGGCCATCATCCTGTATCAATGGCCATTTATTGTATGAATATTATAGATATAATTCTTGCTTGGCGTGAGAAGTTGAATTATAGGAGCTCCAAAGTCTTAAAGTCCAGATAGCTGTAATATTCTTTAATATATATGAAGAAAAAGTGGAGATCAGTGTATGAGGAGAGGTAGGAAAATATAGGAAGCTAGAGGAAGAGGTTATTCAATTTAATAATTATAATCATTGTGCATCCCATGTAGTTTTGCTCGCTTCTTCAGGAGTTCAGGTCTCATCTTCATCAGTTTTGAGCAGGGGGCATAGAGAAAAGACAATTTCCATCATCCCTCTGTGCCCCAAAAGTCATTATGTCTCAGTTTCTTGATACGAAGTCAAGAAACAGTCTGAATTTATCTTTTGCATTTAACCTCAAACTCTTTCACCGAACTGCAGACTTTGGAGTAACATAGTTAAACAAGACAGTCTTGAAGATATCTAACCTATTATGATTCTAAAAATCCTTCTCCCCAAGTTTAAGTTCACGCACCCTGGGGTGGAGAGGATCAAACTCATTATGTTGTTTATCCCAGGTTAACTATAAAAAGTGAGAACTTCTAAGTTTCACACTCAACAATTAGCTAGTTTTCTCTTTACTACTGTGAGTATAATTGGATTTGAATGAATAGGATAAATATAAGAGCAGTCTCGATATGGGGTGTTTGAAAGATTCAATAACATGAGTCCTAGTAAGCTTTGTTACACTTATATTTTGTTAAAATAATATAAATATTAACAAAATAATAATCAAACACATTGATGTTGACATTATTATAACAATCTTTACATCACTGTTTAATATATATCTAACTGTAACTCTATATCATGTTAATTGAAGCATTTGCTATGGTGTTTTTTTTTTTTTTGATCCTTAAAAAAAACAGCTCACTATTAACATGTAAGTTTACAGTACATACTACTGTCAGAGGTTATTGACAAAAATAATGAATGATTGGATAACTATGGTGTAACTATTAAATCTAAGTAATTATTAGGTTTATTTCAAACTATTTTAAGTCAATTCAAGTTTAAAAACCAAACAAATTATATCTCAGAGATGGTGATTTTCATCTTTCATCTTTTCATGACTATTTAAAGGAAGACAGACTCATTTTCTTATACAAGAATTATCATTCTATTCATACTTCTGATTCCATATCTCTGGACCTGTATCTAAATTATTTTCACCCCTAATTACATTTTTCAATGTGTAAAATTGCTTAAGATGCTTTATTTATCACTACAACATCAAAACGAGTGTTTCTTCTTCTCTCATTCTCTGATTAAAACTATCTCCTTTGTCTGATAATTAAGATTTTAGTCTGACTTTTCCTTCACAATATAATTGAAATTTATTTGCTAAAGCATTAGGGTCTCATTATTGACAAAAGCACACAATATACTTTCATCCCAATCTGACTAATCTGTCTATGGTATTTGAAATTGAAATCCACTCCTCATTTTCAGTCCTATTATCTATAATCTGTGTCTCTTAACGGTCATATTTTTTCCCTAGATTTTTCTTCTCGGTATAGTTCTCTCTGAATACACATAATTAGCTTTTTTCTTACTCTAAATTTCAACCATTGGCTTTTTCGTCTTTCCTCTATTTTTCTCTTCATCTAGTCCAGTTTCAGTTCACACTCATTGTAAGAGCTACTTCCTAACGTCAATCAGCTGTAAAGCAACAGTTTCTAAATCTGCAACTCAAAGCAAATCTCTCACTTGGACTCAGTCATTGTATTTCTGTCTCCTTAATGGATTATATGAGCATATTTAAATGGTATCTCAAGTTTATAATCCAAAATGAACTAATAGCCATATGACAATTTCTTTGATTAGCCCTCCTTCCATTCTTGTGGTCATGTTAATGAAAGGCACTCACCTAAATTCATAGTTCTCCCTAAATTATTTGTTGCTGTCATTCAGTCACTCAGTCATGTCTGAATCTTCATAATCCCATGGACTGAAGCATGCCAGGTTTCTCTGTCCTTCGCTATCTCCCTATGTTTTCTCAAATTCATGTCCATTGACTTGATGATGCTATCCAACCATTTCATCCTCTGTCGTCTCCAATACTTCCTGGCCTCAATCTTTCCCAGAATCAGGGACTTTTCCAATGAGTTGGCCCTTCACATCAGGTGGCAAAATATTGGAGCTTCAGCAGCAGTTCTTCCTGTGAATATTCAGGCTCGATTTCCTTTAGGATGGACTGATTTGATCTCCACACAGTCCAAGGGACTCTCAAGAGTCTTCTCCAGCAGCACAGTTCAAGAGCATCAGTTCTCTGGTGCTCAGCCTTCTTTATGGTCCAACTCTCACATCCATAAATGACTACTGGAAAAACCATAGTTTGAATATGCATACCTTTGTCAGAAATGTGATGCCTCTGTTTTTTAATATGCTGTCTAGGATTATCATAGCTTTTCTTTCAAGGAGCAAGTGTCTTTTAATTTCATGGCTGCAGTCACCATCTGCAGTGATTTTGGATCCCAAGAAAACAAAATCTGTCACTTTTTCATTGTTTCTCCATCTATTTGCCATGAAGAGATGGGACTGGATGCCATGATCTTCATATTTTGAATGTTGAGTTTTAAGCCAGCTTTTTCACTTTCCTCTTTTACTTTCATCAAGAGGCTCTTTAATTCCTCTTCATTTTCTGCCATAAGGTTGGTGTCATCTGCATATCTGAGGTTATTGATATTTCTCCTGGCAATCTTGATTCTAGCTTGAGCTTCATGCAGCCCGGCATTTAAAGAGTCCACCTACAATGCAGGAGACCCCGGTTCCATTGCTGGATTGGGAAGATCTTCTGGAGAAGGGTTAGTCTACCTATTGCAGTATTCTTGGGCTTCCTTGGTGGCTCAGCTGGTAAAGAATCTCCTGCAATGGAGGAGGCCTGGGTTTGATCCCTGGGTTGGGAAGATCCCCTGGAGAAGGAAATGGTTACCCACTCTGGTATTCTGGCTTAGAGAATTCCATGGATTGTATTGTCCATGGAGTCACAAAGAGTCGGACATGACTGAATGACTTTCACTTTCACTCTGCATTTAAGTTAAATAAGCAGGGTGACAATATATAGCCTTAAATTACTCCTTTTCAAATTTTGAACTGCTGTTGTTCCAGGTCCAGTTCTAACTGTTGCCTCTTGATACAGATTTCTTGGGAGGCAGATCAGGTGATCTGCTATGCCCATCTCTCTCTCTCTCTCTCTCTCTCTCTCTTTTTTTTTAAATTTCTTTTTAAAAATTTATTTATTTTAATTGGAGGTTAATTACTTTACAATATTGTATTGGTTTTGCCATACATCAACATGAATCTGCCACGGGTGTACACGTGTTCCCAATCCTGAACCCCCCACCTACCTCCCTTCCCATACCATCTCTCTGTGTCATCCCAGTGCCCTAGCCCAAAGCATCCTGTATCCTGCATCGAATCTAGACTGGTGATTAATTTCTTATATGATATTATACATGTTTCAATGCCATTCTCCCAGATCTGTGTCTCTTTTGTTGTCTCGCATACAGGGTTATCATTACCATCTTGCTAAATTCCATATATATTCCAGCTTGTATATCTGGAAGTTCTTGGTTCACACACTGTTGAAGCCTAGCTTGAAGGATTTTGAGCATTACTTTGCTAGCATGTGAAATAAGCACAATTTTGCGGTAGTTTGAGTATTCTTTGTCATTGCCCTTCTTTGGATTGGAATGAAAACTGACCTTTTCCAGTCCTGTGGGCTCAGCTAGAATCCTATCACCTCCACTAGCTTTGTTTGTAGTGATGCTTCATAAAGCCCACTTGATTTCATACTCCAGGATATCTGGCTCTAGGTGAGTGATCCCACCAGCATGGTTATCCAGGTTATTAAGACCATTTTTGTACAGTTTCTCTCTATTCTTGCACCTCTTCTTAATATCTTCTTCTTCTTCTGTTAGGTCCATACCATTTATATCGTTTACTGTGCCTATGTTTGCATGAAACGTTCTCTTTGTATCTCTTCATTTTGAGAACACAGTTAAAATATATGTTTTTCTCTCGCTTGCTCTTACATGTGGCCATAGGACTGAGCTCCAATAGATGTAATGGAGAGGAAGTAATATATTCTATTTATATATATGGCCAGAGACATCTTCAATATATGCTCTTTCATTCTAATTTTCTTTAAGTTGGAAGGAAACTTGAGAACAGTTTGATTGCTAGAAATTGGAAATTAGGAAAATCTCTGTCAGTTTAAGGATCTGTATGATTGTGTTGGAGAGAACTGCCCCCCAGAATTCCATTTTATGAGTGAGGAATGATCTGCTGGTATATTATACCATTAGTCATTTGAAGGATTTTATTATGTTGAATACCACACACACACACACAAAAAATAAAGACAGCTAATCCCAGAACTTGAATGTCATTGTAGACCTCTGCATTTCTCTGACTTGATCAGTCATGTGCACACATACATCTGTGTATGCATGTATCTACCTATCTGTCATCTATTCTTCCCATTTATCCCTATAATGCCCTCATTTAATTCAGGTATTCAACTTTTCTTAGCTGAAACTTGTCAGTGGGCCTTTAATAAATCTTATCCCCCATCTCCACTCAATTCTTTCTTCATAAGTAAATGCTTAATTATTTAACTCACCTAAAAACACTAACTTTTGCCCATTGTGCATAGGATAAAAGTCAAATTCCTTGGCTTGACATGAAAGGACTTAGTGAATTTCTAGTAGTTATTAAACAGATGTTTTGAGAGCATTTGAGAGAAAAAGCAATGATCATTAGGAGCCATCATGGGCCCACAAAAAATAACTTCTTTTTTGATAGAGTTGCTAGACTGGCAAATTAGGTGAATTTTATAGACAAACTTTGTTAATTTCAGCAAAGCTACATTTGTCTTCAGGAACATTGTTCACTGATATCCTTGGAAGAAGATGGGAAAATATTAGTTGGAAGGCAAAGCATTAGAATATTAACTGATGGATACATGATAATTTAATTCTCTTCTATATTTGATACTAAGTTATTCCCAAAGAGACTGAGTATGAGAATAATATAATCAGAAGTATTCACTATTAACATTAAACTAGGACTACTCTGAAGAATAGATTTGACTGTAGAGAAACTGGAGACAGTTGGACCAGTTGTCACTGTGCCATCCAAAATGGTAGACAAGAGTTCATGTGACTATTGAATGTTTGAAATGTGGCTGGTATCACTGAGGAAATACATTTCAAATCTTATTGAATTAAATTAATTCAAAGTCAAACATTGAAATATGATTAGTAGCCAGCATATTGGACAGTAAAAATCTAACAGCTTTCTATCATCAAGGAAATTTCTACTGGATATTCCAGGTTTGACAGACATAAGGTAAAAATGAACAACAATGATGCATTTGTGATTANAATCTCTGTCAGTTTAAGGATCTGTATGATTGTGTTGGAGAGAACTGCCCCCCAGAATTCCATTTTATGAGTGAGGAATGATCTGCTGGTATATTATACCATTAGTCATTTGAAGGATTTTATTATGTTGAATACCACACACACACACACAAAAAATAAAGACAGCTAATCCCAGAACTTGAATGTCATTGTAGACCTCTGCATTTCTCTGACTTGATCAGTCATGTGCACACATACATCTGTGTATGCATGTATCTACCTATCTGTCATCTATTCTTCCCATTTATCCCTATAATGCCCTCATTTAATTCAGGTATTCAACTTTTCTTAGCTGAAACTTGTCAGTGGGCCTTTAATAAATCTTATCCCCCATCTCCACTCAATTCTTTCTTCATAAGTAAATGCTTAATTATTTAACTCACCTAAAAACACTAACTTTTGCCCATTGTGCATAGGATAAAAGTCAAATTCCTTGGCTTGACATGAAAGGACTTAGTGAATTTCTAGTAGTTATTAAACAGATGTTTTGAGAGCATTTGAGAGAAAAAGCAATGATCATTAGGAGCCATCATGGGCCCACAAAAAATAACTTCTTTTTTGATAGAGTTGCTAGACTGGCAAATTAGGTGAATTTTATAGACAAACTTTGTTAATTTCAGCAAAGCTACATTTGTCTTCAGGAACATTGTTCACTGATATCCTTGGAAGAAGATGGGAAAATATTAGTTGGAAGGCAAAGCATTAGAATATTAACTGATGGATACATGATAATTTAATTCTCTTCTATATTTGATACTAAGTTATTCCCAAAGAGACTGAGTATGAGAATAATATAATCAGAAGTATTCACTATTAACATTAAACTAGGACTACTCTGAAGAATAGATTTGACTGTAGAGAAACTGGAGACAGTTGGACCAGTTGTCACTGTGCCATCCAAAATGGTAGACAAGAGTTCATGTGACTATTGAACGTTTGAAATGTGGCTGGTATCACTGAGGAAATACATTTCTAATCTTATTGAATTAAATTAATTCAAAGTCAAACATTGAAATATGATTAGTAGCCAGCATATTGGACAGTAAAAATCTAACAGCTTTCTATCATCAAGGAAATTTCTACTGGATATTCCAGGTTTGACAAACATAAGGTAAAAATGAACAACAATGATGCATTTGTGATTTAAAAAAAAAGAAACTAATTCAAATCCAGAAATTATTTAAAAGAACAGCTGAAAATGGAAACATTAAGGTTTGAGTGAATCATGAAGCTCCTCCACCCACAGGGCTGGACAAATGCTTTAAGAGAAAAATCTTAGAAGGCACACTTTTAAACTACTTAGAAAAAGGTATGATAAATGAAAAAAAAATTAATGTATGCAATTTCACAGGTAAATTTAGACCTGTGATGGTAAAATTATTTAGTCAGTGCTTATTGCATCTGGGCTTCTATAGAAGCACTTAGCATATTGTTTTATTTAATCCTCATTTGCAATCCTAAAATATAGTATTTATTCAATGTGTAATATCATTATCATCAAATTTTACATATGCAGAAGCAAAGACTTACAAAAAGTAAATATCATATCTATAAGATTACACAGTTAAATCCCTGACCTGGCAGAGATTTCAACCCTCATCTCTCCAAAACCAGTGTCCCAAATTTTAATCACCAGATACCACAGGCTCTAAGAGTCTTGTCACATTCTTCCTCTGTTAAGGCTAGTATGAGAGGTAGTTGACATTTTATGATAGCAATGTTGTGATCAATTTAAACAGCCATTTTGAAATTTATCATGAATCTAATATTCTTATTCTTTTCTGAACACGTGTTCCAGCACTTACTTGTATTTTGTATAATAATGGCTCAACATTAATTTATTTCAGCAGCAAAATCAACTTCTATAATTAATATGAACTACAAATTAAAATATATAGCATTAATATTATAGTAATAACTAAAATAAATTATTGTATTTTAAGTCACATGGTAACAACTTATTGCTTGTAAGTAAAATCTGAGAACTACAAGTGTGTGCATCAATAACTATGCTGTCATTGATATACAGTTTGGGTTTTTATTTTTAATTTCAAACTCATCATGTTTTTTGACCCAAATCAAGAAATTATTCAAATTTATCACTGTCTCTACTCTAATCCCAGAGTGTCCTGCACATGTTAATACATAATTTGAGTTTATAATTTATCACACACTTGCCTTCTGAAAAAGAATATGACATTTTGGAATTAAAACAAAATTAAATGACTGGAACTAAAATGCCTTCATATTTCCCCTGGCTTTCAGTAATAAGAAGATGTGACATCTTGAAGGAAATAAATCCACTTCTTGATCTTAGCTTTTCTGCTAGTAAGAAGCTCGCTTAGAACATAATCTACAGGATTTGCACCTCTCAGAAAGTCTGTTTCATATGAATCTCCTTGCTAAATAGGTATTTTGTTAGCAGAAACTTTTGTTACATGGGGATGAAATGCAGAGTATAAACAGCAATTCATGTTCAAAGTAAAGAGGTGAATTAGGCATTTCTTTATGTTATTTGAGATAATGCTATTGCTTTTCTCCCCTGTTTTTCCTTTTTGATGCTATCCTTAGAAACAGAGTTCACCTTTCTGCATCAGAAATAGAGCAACGAAAACTATGCAGAAGAGAAAAGTGAAAGTCTCTCAGTCACATTGGACTCTTTGTGATGCCATGGACTATACATCCATGGAATTCTCCAGGCCAGAATGCTGGAATGGGTAGCCTATTCCTTCTCCAGCAGATTTTCCCGACCCAGGAATTGAACCAGGGTCTCCTGCATTGCAGGTGGATTCTTCACCAACTCAGCTATCAGGGAAGCCATGCAGAGAGAAAGCATTGTAAAATTGGTAAAGTTTGCTGGCAAAAAGAAGGAACCAATGATTTTGATACTCTTTTGAGAAAAGGTACTTGGAACTGGAAGCAGGAATACTAGATGGACAGGTCCCAAAAGGGAGTAAATTGCTTTAAGAGAGTGGCTCAGAGGGTAAAGAACCTGCCTGCAGTATAGTATGCGGGGATTCATTCCCCAGGTCAGGAAGATCCCCTGGAGGAGGAAAATGGCAAACCTACACCAGCATTATTGCCTGAAAAATCCTATGGACAGAATAGCCTGGTGGGCTACAGTCAAAGGGTCACAAAGAGTCAGATGAACTGAGCAGCTAAGCAACCACAAAACAAACAAACAAACAAAAAATGAAAAAGTGAAAGTGAGGAAGAATGCCTGTGGTTCTCATTCTGGAAACCCAAGTCCTCTGCCTCTAAGGATATAACCAGACAAGGAAGACCAGGCCTAACTTGTCTATTCTTCTTCACCCAACATCATTCAGCTTCGGTACAATTCCAAGATGCTTAGATAAACAAATATTTCAACTAGTGAAATATTTCACTAGTGAAAATTAAAACTCTGTTTTCCAAACCTGAGAGATAAGCAGGAGTATGTGTCTTGGTAATCTTTATTATGTTTGAGAATTTTCTGAGAGTTGCTGGGGAGGTGAGGGTGGTAAAAATAGAAGAAAGAAATTTGCATCTTGCATGTCTACTGGCAAGCCCCTATCTGACACTACTAGGGAATAAAATTTTCTTCCTTAGTGTGCATGATCAACAGCTACAGATGCTTTCTTGATTATTTATTGTTTACCACATTTGATTAAAAGTCACAGGTTTGTTGTTTATTATTTCTGATTTACGGCCCATGACTGATATCCCCAAGTGATGGCCCCAAGTTCTCATGAGTTAAGTTGAGCCATAACATGCTCAAGTTTTTCCCCCACAAACTTTTGTTAAATTTTCTCACAGTTTAACCTTCTTGCTGGTTCCATTATTAGTACATTTTTATATATGCATAAGATCATTTTTCATATAACTTTTGATGGAATAGAGGCCATGCAGTACAATTCCAGTACAGTTATCTGGGAGTTGTCAGAAGAGGTATTGGTAGAAGCTTCAGTAAGGATTTGGTAGCAAGCAGAAGTCTGCTGCAATTGGACCAGCCAGCAACTACCTCCATCTGGCATCCTAGCCAATAAGCAGTCAACTTCTACTTCCATATATGCATCCATGGAACTGGGATTCTCAGATAAATGCACTAAGCCCAGTACAATTTTAATTTCAGATATATTTGCTTTACTGTAATGTATGGGATAAATTTATATTAAAATTTTTAGTTGTTTATCTGAAATTCAAATTTAACTATATGTTTTGCTCACAGAGCAAAGAAGAAAGTAGCCTCAATACAGGTTATATAACTTGCCTTACCATCTTTCAAGGATAGAAATGACATCTTCCAAGATATTCTTTTGGAAAGAAAGTAGGGTAAGGTGTAGCTAGAGTCATAAGAACAAAAAGAGAGACTGTATGGATACTATGAGAATCATAGGAGTTATAATAAGCTACATCCTTTTGGGTATTTTGTTCTTCCAGAAATTTGACTAGAGTATGCAAGCATGAACCCTACTATACTGGTTCATGTTGGTTCACATCTCATTAGAAAAAAAATATATATGACTAAATCATAATCCCCTTTATCCATCTATGAATTAGCTATTGCAAATGAAGCCATTTATATAATTTAAAACAGAATGCAAGATTCTCCTCTGATTAACTACACAAAATAGACTATATTATCTAATCACAGTAAACCACACTTTTCTCATCTTAAATCAATAAAGCAATATTGTGTATCTCAGAATTAATGCTTTTGAATTGTGCTGTTGGAGAAGACTTTTTAGAGTCCCTTGGACTACAAGGAGATCAAGCCAGTCAATCCTAAAGGAAATCAGTCCTGAATATTCATTGGAAGGACTGATTCTGAAGTTGAAGTTCCAGTATTTTGGCCACCTGATGTGAAGAACTGACTCACTGGAAAAGAGCCTGATGGTGGGAAATATTGAAGGTGAGAGGAGAAGGGGATGACAGAGGATGAGATGGTTGGATGGCATCAATGACTCAATGGACATGAGATTTAACAAGCTCTGGGAATTGGTGATGAAGAGGGAAGCCTGGCATGCTACAGTCCATGGGATCACAAAGAGTTGGACATGACCGAGCAACTGAACGGCCAGACTGAAGAACTCTAAGGAGTTTTCATTTAAGTAATGTGTACTCAAATGGCATAATAGAGGGATATGTGCTCATCTTCTCCTGTGAGAACACAAAACATTGTAACTAATCACTGAACAGTCGTTGACAGGAGAATGTTGGATCCCACCAAAAAAAAGAGACCCCACATCCAGGGGCAAAGGAGAAGCCCCAACAAGATGGTAGGACTGGCAACATTGCATTTGGAATCAAACACCACACCCACCAGAAATGTTTGGAGGGCTCAGACAAAGCCATGTGCCCAGCAGGACCCAAGAGGAAGAATCAGTGACCCCACAAGAGACTGGGCCAGACCTGTCTGTGAGGGTCCAAGAGTCTCCAGTGGAGGCCTGGGTCAATAGTGGCTGCCATGGGGTCAGGAGCACTGAATACAACAGTCCTGGCATAAGCACTTTTGAAGGAGGTCACCATTACCCAGTTATCCCTATCATAGTTTGGCCTCAGAGCAATCTACAGGGAGGGAACAGATTTCAGGTTCCTGTGCAATATTATTCTTTACAGCATCACATTTTACTTCCATCATCATTCACATCCAAACTAAGCACTGTTTTCTCTTTGGCTCAGCCTCTTCATTCTTTCTGGTGCTTTTTCCACTCTTCTCCAGTAGCATATTTGGCATCTACCAACCTGGGGAGTTTATCTTTCAGTGTTATATCTTTTGGCCTTTTCATATTATTCATGGTGTTCTCAAGGCAAGAATACTGAGTGGTTTGCCATTCCCTTCTCCAGTGGACCACATTTTGTCAGAACTCTCTACCATGACCCATCTATCTTGGGTGGCCCTACACTGCATGGATCATAGGTTCATTGAGTTAAATAAGGCTGTGATTCAAGTGATCAGTTTGGTTAGTTTTCTGTAATTGTTGTTTCCGTTCTATCTGCCCTTTGATGGTTAAGGATAAGAGGTTTGTGGAATCTTCCTGATGGGAGGGTCTGGCTGGGGGGGAATCTGGGTCTTACTCCGATGGGCAGAGCCATGCTCAATACATCTTTAATCCAGTTTTCTGTTGACTGGAAAAGGTCAATTTTCACTCCAATCCCAAAGAAGGGCAATGCCAAATAATGTTCNCATAGGTTCATTGAGTTAAATAAGGCTGTGATCCAAGTGATCAGTTTGATTAGTTTTCTGTAATTGTTGTTTCCATTCTATCTGCCCTTTGATGGTTAAGGATAAGAGGTTTGTGGAATCTTCCTGATGGGAGGGTCTGGCTGGGGGGAAATCTGGGTCTTACTCCGATGGGCAGAGCCATGCTCAATAAATCTTTAATCCAGTTTTCTGTTGACTGGAAAAGGTCAATTTTCACTCCAATCCCAAAGAAGGGCAATGCCAAATAATGTTCAAACTATCAAACAACTGCAGTCATCTCCCAGGCTAGAAAAGTAATGCTCAAAATTCTCCATCACAGTTTTCAACAGTACATGAATCAAGAACTTCCCGATGTTCAAAGTGGATTTAGAAAAGGCAGAGGAACCAGAGAGCACATTGCCAACATCTGTTGTATCATGGAAACTGCTGCTGCTGCTAAGTCACTTCAGTCGTGTCTGACTCTGTGTGACCCTATAGACGGCAGCCCACCGGGCTCCCCCGTCCTTGGTATTCTCCAGGCAAGAACACTGGAGTGGGTTGCCATTTCCTTCTCCAGTATCATGGGAAAAGCAAGAGAATTCCACAAAAAACATCTACTTTTGCTTCATTGACTATGCAAAAGCCTTTGACTGTGTGGATCACAACAAACTGTGGAAAACTCTTATAGAGATGGGAATACCAGACCACCTAATTTGCCTCTTCAGAAATCTGTTTGCAGGTCAAGAAACAACAGCTAGAACTGGACATGGAACTTAAGACTGGTTCCAAATTGAGAAAGGGGTATGTCAAGGCTATTGTCACTTTGCTTATTTAATTTATGCAGAGTACATCATAAGAAATGCTGAACTGGTTGAAGGTTGAAGTACATGCTGGTATCAAGATTGCCAGGAGAAATATCAATAACCTCAATTATCCAGATGATACTACCCTTATGGCATAAAGCAAAAAGAAACTAAAGAGCCTCCTGAATAAAGTGAAAGAAGAGAGTGAAAAAGCTGGCTTAAAGCTCAACATTCATTTCTTACATGATAGTAGACATGTTTCAATGCCATTCTCCCAAATCATCCCACCCTCTTCCTCTCCCATAGAGTCCAAAAGTCTGTTTTATACATCTGTGTCTCGTTTGCTGTCTCGTATACAGGGTTATCATTACTAATACAGTATTGTAAAGTAAAATATAAATAAATAAATAATAAACCAAAAAAAAAAAAAAAAAACCTCTCAACATTCAAAAAACTAAGATCATGGAATCTGGTCCCTTTACTTCATGGCAAATAGATGGGGAAACAGTGGAAACAATGGCAGACTTTATTTTCTTGGGCTCCAAAATCACTGAGATGGAGACTTGCAGACATGAAATTAAAAGACACTTGTTCCTTGAAAGAAAAGTTATGACCAACCTAGAAAGCATAATAGAAAGCAGAGCTATCACTTTGCCAACAGAAGTCCATGTAGTCAAAGCTATGGTTTTTCCAGTTATCATGTATGGATTTGAGAGTTGGAGTGTGAAGAAAGCTGAGTGCCAAAGAACTGATGCTCTTGAACTGTTCCTTTGGAGAGGACTCTTGAGAGTCCCTTGGACTGCAAGGAGAAAAAAATCAGTCCATCCTAAAGGAAATCAGTCCTGAATATTCATTGGAAGCTCCAGTACTTTGGCCACCTCATGCAAATAACTGATTCATTAGAAAAGATCCTGATGCTGGGAAAGACTGAAGGCAGGAGGAGAAGGGGACAACCAAGGAAAAGAAGGTTGGATGACATCACTGACTTGATGGNGCTTCTTGGGTATTATTGTTCTCTGTTTTGTGAGTTTTCCACCCCAACAAGTATGGAATTTGATTTTAACCTGATTGCAACCATTCTGCCATTTTGTTGAAGCTTCTCCTTCTTCCTTGAAGATGTGTATAAGAGACAGCATAAATTTGAGCAAGTTCTGAGTTTTGGTAATGGACAAGGAAGCCTGGTGTCCTGCAGTCCATTAGGTCACGAGTCTGACACAACTGAATGTCTCAACTGAAGTGAACTACTGGGATCATTGCTTGGATTACATTACACACTTAATCATTGAACTAGTTTTAACAAGAAGATATACTTATAGAACTTCCCTGGTAGCACAGTGGATCAGTATCTAACTGCAAATGCAGGAGACACAGACGAAATCTCTGGTCCGGAAGGATTCTAACATGCCTCAGAACAGCAGAGCTGAGGTGCCACGATTACTGAGCCTGCTTGCATTAAGTATTGAAGCCTATGCTNGCCATGTTTTCCAAATTTGCTGGCATAGTGAGTGCAGCACATTAAGAGCATCATCTTTAGGATTTCAAATAGCTCAGCTACATTTCCATCACCTCCACTAACTTTGTACTAATGCTTCCTAAGTCCCATTTGACTTCATGCTCCAGTATGTATGGGTCTAGGTGAGTGACCACACCATTGTGGCTATCCCAGTGATTAAGATCTTTTTTTTTTTTCCTAAGTTCTGTGTGTTCTTGATACTTCTTCTTAATCGTGTCTGCCTCTGTTAGGTCCTTGCTGTTTCTGTTCTTTATTGTGCCCATCTTTGAGAGGAATTTTCCTGTAGTATCTTCAATTTCCCTGATGAGATCTCTATTCTTTCCCATTCTATTGTTTTCCTCTATTTTTTGCATTATTTTACTTTAAAAGACTTTCTTATCTCTCCTTGTTCTTCTCTAAAACTCTGCATTCATTTGGGTATGTCTTTCCCTTTCTCCTTTGCCCTTTTTTCCCCTCTTCTTTTCTCTGCTATTTGTAAGGCCTCACTAGACAACAATTTTGACTTCTAGCATCTATTTTTCTTTGGGATGGTTTTAGTCACCACTTCCTGTACAATATTATGAATCTCTATTCATATTTTTTCAGGCACTCTGTCTACCAAATCTAATCCCTTGATCCATTCACCATCTCCACTGTATAATCATAAGGGATTTGATTTAGATAATACCTGAATGGTCTCATAGTTTTCCCTACTTTCTTCAATTTAAGCCTGAATTTTGCAATATGGAGGTGATGATCTGAGTCACAGTAAGCTCCAGATCTTGTTTTTTTCTGACATTATAGAGCTTATCCATCTTTGGCTACAAAGAATATAACCAGTCTGATTTTGATACTGATCTTCTGGTGATGTCCATGTGTAGAGACTTGTATTGTTGGAAGAGATTATTTGCTATGACCAGTATATTCTTGTGACAAAATTCTGTTAGCCTTTGCCCTGCTTCATTTTGTATTACAAGGCCAAACTTATCTGTTACTCCAGGTATATCTTGACTTTCTACTTTTGCATTCCAGTTACCTAGGAAGAAAAGAACATCTTTTGTGATNTTCTGTTAGCCTTTGCCCTGCTTCATTTTGTATTACAAGGCCAAACTTATCTGTTACTCCAGGTATATCTTGACTTTCTACTTTTGCATTCCAGTTACCTAGGATGAAAAGAACATCTTTTGTGATGTTAGTTCTAGAGAGTCTTGTAGATCTTCAAGAATTGTTCAACTTCAGCTTCTTTGACATTAGTGGTTTGGGCATAGACTTGGATTACTGTGATGTTGAATGGGTTGCCTTGGAAATGAACCAAGGTCATTCTATAGTTTTTGAGATTGCACCGAAGTACTGCATTTCAGAGTCTTTCGTTGACAATGAGGGTTCCTCCACTTCTAAGGTGTTCTTCCCCACAACATTGGATAAAATGGTCTTCAGAATTAAATTATCTCAGTCTCATCCGTTTTGGTCCACTGATTCCTGAGGTGTTGATGTTCACTCATCATATCCTGCCTGACCATATCCTATTTTCCTTGATTCATGGACTTGACATTCCAGGTGCCCATGCTATATCGTTCTTTAGAGCATCAGACTTTATTTTCAACACAAGATACATCCACAGCTGAGTATCATTTCCACTTTGGTTCTCTTTCCCAAGTAGCATATTGAACACCTACCGAACTTGAGGATTCATCTTCTGGTGCTATATATTTTTGCGTTTTCATATTGCTTGTGCAGTTCTTGAGGCGAGGATACTGAAATGATTTGCCTATCTTCTCCAAAGCGTGTTCTATCAGAGCACTTCACCATGACCAGTCCATCTTGGGTGGTCCTCATGGCATAGCTCATAGTTTCACTGAGTCACACAAGGCTGTGATACATGCGATCATTTTCATCAGCTTTCTGTGGTTGTGGTTTTCATTCTGGAGGCTGTGGGATTGTAGTTCTTGCTTCTTCTTTCTGCCCTCTGATGGATGAGCATAAGAGGCTTATAGCAGCTGGCAGATTCTGGGAAAACCTGATCTTGCCCTAGTGGGCAGGGCTTTGACAGGTTGGGTCTGTGTTCTCTCTCTGTTAGCTGTTTGGACTGAAGAAACCAAGGGGCCCTCCAAAAGATCTCATGCCAACATGTGCCTCCCAGGACTGCTCCTGCGAGAGCCCTTGTCCCCACTGCAGACTGCTGCCAACCCTCGAATCCACAGGGCACCCACAAACTCACAGGCAGGTCTGGCTCAGTCTCTTGTGGGTCACATATCCTTTTCCCTGGGTCCTTGTGCACACACACGAGGTTTTGTTTGTGCCCTTCAAGTGTCTCTGTTTCATCATCTTGTAAAAGCTCTGTAATCAAATCCTGCTATCCTTCAAAGTCAGATCTCTGGGGATCCCCAGGGCCTTTGCCAGATCCCTGGATTGGGAAGTCTGATGTGGGGCCTAGAACATTCATGACAATATGAGTGCTTCTTGGGTATTATTGTTCTCTGTTTTGTGAGTTTTCCACCCCAACAAGTATGAAATTTGATTTTAACCTGATTGCAACCATTCTGCCATTTTGTTGAAGCTTCTCCTTCCATGAATGTCTCCCAATGCAGATGCATTGGTAAGAGGATTCCTTACCACTAATGCCACCTGGGAAACCCTAAATATATTAATGCTGCTGCTAAGTCGTGACCCCATAGATGGCAGCCCCNATTCTGCCATTTTGTTGAAGCTTCTCCTTCTTCCTTGAATGTCTCCCAATGCAGATGCATTGGTAAGAGGATTCCTTACCACTAATGCCACCTGGGAAACTCTAAATATATTAATGCTGCTGCTAAGTCATGACCCCATAGACGGCAGCCCACCAGGCTCCCTCATCCTTGGGATTCTCCAGGCAAGAACAGTGGAGTGGGTTGCCATTCCCTTCTCCAATGCATGAAAGTAAAAAGTGAAAGTGAAGTCGTTCAGTTGTGTCCAACCCTCAGTGACCCCATGGACGGCAGCCTACCAGGCTCCTCTGTCCATGGGATTTTCCAGGCAAGAGTACTGGAGTGGATTGCATTGCCTTCTCCAAAATATATTAATAAATTATATATAAAAAAGAAGATATTGCTACAAAGCATAAATTAAATGTTAGCAATTATATATTACATAAATAGATGTTTTTAACCAAAGTAGACTTCAGTTTATCACAGTATCCTTTACTCATAAGACAGTATTCTCAGGCAGAGTAAACATTCAAAAGTATTTTGATGAAGAAATGAATCTATTCAGATAATTCAATTTAATCATACAATTTACTATAAATTTAAAATCTATTGTCAGAACCAAGTTCTATCATCTTGCCTGTGCTTTTCAAAACACTGGCTTAGAAATGTGTTTTTATTAAGATATAATTTAAATTCCATAGCTTTGTTAACAATTTTCTCTTTCTTCAGGTCTGATTAAATTTCAGTTAGTTAATCTATGATGGAAGATAGAAAACCTCTCTTAGTTAAGTTCAGTTCAGTTCAGTCCAGTTCAGTCGCTCAGTCGTGTCCGACTCTTTGAGACCCCATGAATCACAGCATGCCAGGCCTCCCTGTCCATCACCAACTCCCAGAGTTCATTCAAACTCATGTCCATCGAGTCAGTGATGCCATCCAGCCATCTCATCATTGGTCATCCCCTTCTCCTTCTGCCCCAGTCCCTCCCAGCATCAGAGTCTTTTCCAATGAGTCAACTCTTCGCATGAGGTGGCCAAAGTACTGGAGTTTCAGCTTTACCATCATTCCTTCCAAAGAACTCCCAGGACTGATCTCCTTCAGAATGGATTTGTTAGATCTCCTTGAGTCCAAGGGACTCTCTAGAGTCTTCTCCAACACCACAGTTCAAACACATCAATTCTTCGGCACTCAGCCTTCTTCATAGTCCAACTCTCACATCCATACATGACCATAGTAAAAACCATAGCCTTGACTAGACGAACCTTAGTCGGCAATGTCTCTGCTTTTGAATATGCTCTCTAGGTTGGTCATAACTTTCCTTCCAAGGAGTAAGCATCTTTTAATTTCATGGCTGCAGTCACCATCTGCAGTGATTTTGGAGCCTCCAAAGATAAAGTCTGACACTGTTTCCACTGTTT
>SJYW01015176.1:370439-386297 GCA_006410735.1 Raphicerus campestris
CATCCCCTTCTCCTTCTGCCCCAATCCCTCCCAGCATCAGAGTCTTTTCCAATGAGTCAACTCTTCACATGAGGTGGCCAAAGTACTGGAGTTTCAGCTTTACCATCATTCTTTCCAAAGAACTCCCAGGACTGATCTCCTTCAGAATGGATTTGTTAGATCTCCTTGAGTCCAAGGGACTCTCTAGAGTCTTCTCCAACACCACAGTTCAAACACATCAATTCTTCAGCACTCAGCCTTCTTCATAGTCCAACTCTCACATCCATACATGACCACAGGAAAAACCATAGCCTTGACTAGACAAACCTTAGTCAGCAATGTCTCTGCTTTTGAATATGCTCTCTAGGTTGGTCATAACTTTCCTTCCAAGGAGTAAGCATCTTTTAATTTCATGGCTGCAGTCACCATCTGCAGTGATTTTGGAGCCTCCAAAGATAAAGTCTGACACTGTTTCCACTGTTTCCCCATTTATTTCCCATGAAGTGATGAAACCAGATGCCATGATCTTCTTTTTCTGAATGTTGAACTTTAAGCCAACTTTTTCACTCTCCACTTTCACTTTCATCAAGAGTGAAACTTAGTTAAGTATCAACATGCTATTCTAAAAATTTGAATTTATTTATAAACTTTTTTTTCCTATGGGGTTTTATAGCTACCTTCTTCCTGAGCTATTGTGAATACGAAATTATTAATTTCATTTCCAGATGAGGAAGAAAATCATTCTGAAAATAGAAAACATTATTGCCATAATTATGCAGTAAATCAAAACTAAATTACTACTAAAATTGTTTTAATAGCATAATTTTAGTTTTTATTATTTCTAATTAAAAAGAGGAAAATATAGTGAAATAAAATAATTTCCTGTCTCCAAATTTGCACATTTAATATTGGTCTTGCTAGTATTTATGTATATATCCATCATAATTCAGTAGCTGAAAAAAATGAAGGAACATTCCCTTTCACACCAACAGAAACTGACTTCTGAATTAAAGCTACTTCATGTAGCTAGCCTCTCCACAATAGGAATTGATGATCTATTATTGCTTCATAGAGTTTGGGACTTTTGACAAGAATATCTGGTAATNAGAATTTCAATATTATTTTTCATTTTCAAAAATTTTATGAATAAACTTGCTTACTTATTTGTCCACATGAACTTTAGAATCAGGTTTTGAATTTCTAATTATCTTAACTTTATTTTAGATTTCTTTAAAGTTGTTGATTAACCTAGGGCTGTCTCTTATACACATCTAACAAGATTAGATTCTGTACAAAACCAAAAAGAAATGAGAAATTCATACTACTATAGAACAAATGTTTTAACAAAGTTTTAGGAAAAAAAAAAAAGAATAGACACTAATCAAACAAAGTATTATTCAAGCATTATATACAATGTAACCAAGAACAGGCGTGAAGACATGATATTGGAGTAACAGTGAATAATAAAATCCTTCAATGCCAACTCCCATTTTATCAGATTACTAGTTCTTTGATTGGATTATATATGAGAAAAGTACATTGGTAAAGTACTAAATATATTTCAATTATTGAATTTGTCATCAATATATCACCAAAAATGACCAACTGCCAATATTTTGAGTCACCTACAAAGCGGCTGAATCAGAATGAAACTTTCTAGAAACATAAATCTAGCTAACAAAAGCTGCATTATTGAAAATCAAATATAGTCACAGTAGTTGAGCACTTTTTATGGGACTGGTTCTGTCAAATGTTTTATTTTCATTTTTTAAATTTAAATACCCAAAAACCCTCAGGTAAGGTTTCCTTCTCATTTCCATGTTATAAGTAAGACAAATAACTTCAAAAAATTAATTGCTATATCTCACATGATCAGTATGTGGAAGAGCCAGGATTGATATTTCCATAACCATCTGTCTATTATCATCTATATCTATCTACCATTTCATCCATCCATCTAATTAGCTATTTATCTAATCCTCTGAATTAAAACTCCTATGCTGTACGTCCTACCTGATCAATATGTAGTCATAACTTGAATCAATATTTCTTCAGTTGTTGTTCAGTTGCTAAGTTGTGTCTGACTCTTTGCGACCCCATGGACTGCAGCACACCAGGCTTCCATGTCCTTCACTATCTCCCAGAGCTTGCTCAAACTCATGTCCATTGAGTCAGTGATGCCATCCAGCCTTCTCATCCTCTGTCACCCACTTCTGCTCCTGCCCTCAATCTTCCCCAGCATAAGGGTCTTTTCCAATGAGTTGGCTCTTCACATCAGGTGGCCAAAGTATTGGAGCTTCAGCTTCAGCAGTAGTCTTTCCAGTGAATATTCAGGAATGATTTCCTTTAGAATTCACTGGTTTGATCTTACAGTCTGAGAGAATCTCAAGAATTTCGAGTCTTCTCCAGCATCATAATTCAAAAGCATCAATTCTTCAGTGCTCAGCTTCCTTTATGGTCCAACTCTCACATCTGTATATGAGTACTGGAAAATCCATAGGTTTGACCATACAGCATTTGTTGGCAAAGTTACGTCTTTGCTTTTTGATACTCTGTCTAGGTTTGCCATAGCATTCCTTCCAAGGAGCAATTGTCTTTTAATTTCATGGCTACTGTCACCATCTAGAATAAAATAAATAGAGATACTTAACCCTGGAAGTTGTTGTGGTACCAAGTGAAAAAACATTTGAAATATGTAGAAATGGCAAAATCTAATACTATTACAGATATCTTTACTATTAATAAATAAAAAGTTCAGGCACTGGGCCTAATAAAGAGTAAAATGTAGTTCAAATTTCATGATATGTACAGTATAGTTTGACTATTTCATATATAGTTGAAAATAGAGGATGCATCAGCATTTCATAAAGAGTTCAGAAGACAGAGAAATTTTATCTGATGGAGAATGGGCAGGAAGGTAAAAATAAAGCTCAAATAGGTTAGCCAATTAATATGGGATATTTTAGGAAAATAAGCCAGGACTAAACACAAGTATTCACAAGAAATATATAACTCAATTTATCTAAGTTTTGTGCTATATATATATGCTGCTAAGTCATTTCAATCCTGTCCGACTCTGTGTGACCCCATAGATAGCAGCCCACCAGGCTCGCGCGTCCCTGGGATTCTCCAGGCAAGAATCCTGGAGTCAGTTGCCATTTCCTTCTCCAGTGCATGAAAGTGAAAAGTGAAAGTGAAGTTGCTCAGTCGTGTCCGACCCTCAGCGACCCCATGGACTGCAGCCCACCAGGCTCCTCCATCCATGGGATTTTCCAGGCAGGAGTACTGGAGTGGGGTGCCATTGCCTTATACACACATATATATAAATTTCTAATCCACCAAACACTGTTCAATATGTTTTTGTTTTTATCAATAAAATAGGTAAAAAATAATAGTAGTTTTAATGTGTATGGCTATTTACTGTGATTTTTCACATACTTTATAGGATTAAACCTGTGTAATTAATTTTATGTGATGATATTTGCCCATATTGGTTAGTTATTTCCCAAGTATTTCTTCTTCATTAGTTAGAGAAGTTTTTCATGTTAAGATATTAGTCCTCTGTGATACGAGTTGTGGATTTTTTCTTCAGATTAACATTTATCCTTTGATTGAACTAGTATTGATTTTGTTATGGAATTTAAAAATACATACTTTTTTTTTCTTTTATGAATTCTGAGTTTTGTGCCATGGTGAGAAAAAACCTTCCCTACCTGACATTTTTTTTTTTTAATATTCTTCCATGGTATCATCTAGGATTTTTGTGGGTTTTATTTTTATGTTCAAATAGTTGACTTACGTGGAATTCTCCCTGGAGTAATAGTGTGAGACAAGATTTTAATTTCTATGTTTTCCATGGATCTACACAATTGTTGAAATATCATTTATTACAAAACTGAAGCTCCAACTTTGTCATTCATTAAATTTCTTCTTAATCTGTTAATTTATGCACTGACATTATAGAATTTTAAAAAGCATAATTTTATAATATGTGCTTAGAATTTCAATATTATTTTTCATTTTCAAAAATTTTATGAATAAACTTGCTTACTTATTTGTCCACATGAACTTTAAAATCAGGTTTTGAATTTCTAATTATCTTAATTTTATTTTAGATTTCTTTAAAGTTGTTGATTAACCTAAGGGAAATTTTCAGCTTTATTGTATTGAGCCTCTTGCTTTTAAAATAGCAAATAGTGTAACTAAGATCTCTTCTCTTGACATTTTCTCCCTCAACAGCCCCATCCAAACCAGGACATGAGTGAGTGAAGTCGCTCAGTCGTGTTTGACCCTTTGTGACCCCGTGAACTGAAGCAGGCTCCTCTGTCCATGGGATTTTCCAAGCAAGAATACCCGAATGGGCTGCCATTTCCTTCTCCAGGAGATCTTCTCGACCCAGGGATTGAACCCAGGTCTCCCTCATTGCAGGCAGATGCTTTACCCTCTGAGCCATTGACAGTCTAGCCCAATGGTGGAGGCCCAGAAATTTAGCCTAACTGTGCCATTCTCATACAGGTGACCCGTATGAAAAGTCACCTAAGTGAAACTGGCAATCTGCTGGCGGCTCAGCATGGGACAGAGAGCAACCCGCAGCAGAGGCTGGATTCCCCCAGGTCCCTGAGCAGGATGGACAGGAGGGATGGAGGCTGGGGTCCACAGCCCGTGAGAACTGAGAAGAGCTAAGGTAGCTGAAGAAAACATCACCACCCCCCGGAAACCTTGCCTACACCCAGAGGGAAAGACCGAACTGAAAACCTGGCAGCGCCCCTGAGTCTGGCAGGGAAGCAGTATGCAGCTGACCCTTAGGTGCAACACTGAGTTTTCCTTACAGTTTTCTCACAATGTGAGTTAAATGTACAGCCCATCATCCCAGCCCAATTGGATTATTAATTTTCTATCTTTCCTTGTAGAATAAGGGTTTCCAGAATGTGGAAATTTTTCTACTTTAATTACCTTTTATATCTCTAGCATTTAGGACACCTCTTAGCAGCTTTAAGGCACTCCAAAAATCTTTTAAAAAGAAAGCTCCACAAATATATATTGAATAAATAAGTGAATAATAGAGCCATGAATAAATGGAGTGATATTCTGCCAAAGACATTACCTCTGATCACTACATTCCAGTGTATTAGTGAGATGGGTCATCAGGAAATAGGAAAGCCCCAAAGGTCAGAAGCCTGAGAAGAGGAATGTATCAAAGTTAAAGACAAATGCAATTATTCTTCTGCTTGAATTGCCTTATGTTTTTATGTTCTAGGTGAAGCCAAAATGATTACTTAAGTGATTTTTGAAATCTAAATTTGTCTGTATGGCCTTGACTATGTTATTTGCCTGATTTTATTTGGAGTTTTATGGTCATTTGAGACCTTGATCTTTCACTTTTCTTCCAAAAAAGCAAATGGGAATAAGCATTGACTTTGCTTGTTATTCCTTAAAAAAAAAAAAATGTAACTCAGATGAAACTTTGCTTTCAGTGGCTAATGCAGTTTCTTATTCATGTGTTCATTATGAGTGAACTTGACCATTGCAATAGTTTCCATAATCGCTTCCCTACCGTTAGAACAATTTTTGATGATATCACCCTCATGCTTCACTTGCTTAATTAGACCCCAGTGCATCAATGAGTCATTTTAACTTTCTCCTGTGAAAGCTCTTCATGCCAAGGCCTAACCCCTGTCTCTAAGTTTTATGTTGTTCTTCTTAGCCAGGGCAGTAAGATATTTTAGTGCAGTTGCTTTCTAGGCAATTCAAATAAGTTTTTATTAATAACAAAATAAATCTTCACTCGTTTCTTTGATGCTATTTGAATACAAAGATATTTGGTATTTTTGTAATACCTACTATGTGTGAGATTGCTATGAATGTCACATTTCATTTAAAATGAAGATAATGTCTTCCTTTTACTAACTGAGTAGTAGCTCACTGTAAAAATTTGGAGAATATAAAAGTTTACAAAATAGAAAATAAAACTAACTGATCTTTCCTACCAGCCTAGAAATAATAATTCTTAATAGTGCATATACAATTTAACAGGATTTTCCTGTAGATATACTGAATATANCCATTTATGTCCTTTATTGTGCTCATAGATGTGTATAAGAGACAGAAATAAAACTAACTGATCTTTCCTACCAGCCTAGAAATAATAATTCTTAATAGTGCATATACAATTTAACAGGATTTTCCTGTAGATATACTGAATATATGCATATGATTGTGCTGATCATATAGTTATCTACTTATTCAGCTTTGGACATTTTCTTATTTTGTTAAAATATTTCAATTTTTAAAAACACTTTGTATAATGACTCTAAGTTCTTTTCCTAGATTTTTTATTTCATATTGGAGTATAACTGCTTAACAGTGCTGTCTCAGTTCCCAGTTATATAGCAGTTACACAGGTATACATATACATGCAGCTATTGTTTTTCAAATTCTATTGTAAAGTGTTTATGCCATTTCCAGTGAGCAATTTAAATCACAATTAATGGAATTAAAAGCAAGAGCTGAAACAAGGAACAAATAACTTCAGGAATACAAACTAACATGGGTAATCTCATGATTGGGTACCTTTATTTTTATGGTCTGTTTAATTTAGCAACTGATTTTAAAAAGTATGATTTCTGATGCTTAAGAGAATTATGTAACAGCTTCTATAATAAAGAGAATTATGAACAAAGTTCTCTAATTTAAAGCACTATCTTAGTAGCCAACTTACATTCGATCTTCTCACATCTAACTTGTAACATCAGGGCATTATTACATATTATTAAATATATATCTCCAACTCAACACACATTAGAATTAAAATGTTTGCAATATAAATATAAATTGTATTTTCAGTCATATATAATACATGAGACCTGTAGAAGGCAATATACTTTCTGCCTTCTCCCGAAATGATAGAAAGTTGCATTAAATTGAATAAAGCAGTTTCAGTTTCACAGTGCACACTGGATTTATGAGTTTTCAGCTAATTGCTACTGCTAGCTTAAGAGAGAGAGCCAATGGTATCAGAGTGGGCATGTGAGGTGAGTTGGATTATGTGGTAGTAAAGAAACAAATTAGAAATATGTGGGTTCAAGAATGGTCTTGACCAGTATCAAGGCAATTATACCCTGAAGCTCAGTTCTGTAAAGTTATTGGAGAGGAAGAAGTGTAGAGCCAGAAACGTATGTTTTATTAATACATCCAAGATTTTCAAAATTCTTGTGTCAATTCTTGCTCTGTTTGCTAAACTGTAGTATTGGGAAACAAGATTACTAAAAAATTAATATAATAACAGTCACCAAACAGAGATCTCTCCTCAGCAGGAGGATACACCCTCCTGTCCTGTTCACAGTGTCCGTAATATTCTGTCCTTAATTTTCTGTCCTTAATATCCCACCCCGTGGAAGAAAAGGATCAGGAGGAAGAATTAAGAGACTGTGATCGAGACATTGCCTTCATACCACCTGAGGGTTTTCATTTCAGATTAGCTTTCCTTTCTTTTTTTTTTTTTTTCCTTTTTAAATTAGGATTGAATTCTTTGAAAACTAAGTTAAGGCATTATTTGAAATCAGCGTGAAAAGTTGAAGAACTGAACGATGATAGATTAAAATGAGAAAGTTAGCAAAGGTGAAGTGGCAAAGCTATTCCATCAGAAGAACAACTCAAAATTTATTGGTAAAGGCATAGGGACCTCGAAGGAGAGGGAGCACTTGGTTTATGAGTTTATTTTCTGGACACTGTTTTGATGGTGGTAGTAAAACTTTCTTTGAGATAAACTGCTACAGCAGAAGGTTAACATCATGTAGGACTGAGTAGAAGTGTGTTCTTAGAGCAACTTCAGAATGTGACCATTATCTGTGTAACTGCAACCACTTCAAACAAGCCACTATTTTCTAGAGTCTATTCTGAAGTAACTGGAAATTCTAAATTGCCTAAGAATAAATTAAGAGCACAGAGCTCTCATCTGGATAACTACTCCAAAACACATGTTTCATCTCTGTAAGAATTTTTTAAAGAAAAGTCTCTCTTCATCACTTTTTCTTAATTTTTATAAGATGCTTTTAAAACCATATAATTCTCAGTAGTAGTATGGTAAAAAAGAACCCAGAATGAAGACATTATTTTTAAACAATTCTCCCTGATGGCTTATTAATAAGTATAAAATGACTGAAAATGTGAAAGAGTTCAATAAATGCTTCTCTTTAAATTAGCACATGCAGGGAAACACTTAAAGGGTTATTTGGCAGCATTTGCTAAGTTTGACCCTGACAGTTGAGGATGTTTATTAGTATTGTTTGTTTGCTTATATAGTTTTTGCTATATTTATTATTTAACTGAGTAAAAAACAGGATTAAGAGAAAGCATCATGCGAAACAGATGTTTGTTATGACAGATTTAATTAGCTGACACAAGTATTATTTGAGCACTTTTAACAACATGACCTTCAATGGCTTCTCAGGGGACACAGCACAACAAGAGAAAGAGCTTCCTTTTCAAATGACAGCTGCTGGTAATTCTCTGTATTTACACATTTTGTTCCTTCTAAAAAGCACAATATGCCCTTAGTTTTTGATGTTCCTCTAAGGCTAATGTGTCTGAACTCATATTTTGTGATAATCCAGCTCTTGCATAGTAGGCCAAGTTTAGTGCCAAGTCAGGGGAAGAAGGATTATTTTACAGCCAGGACTTTGAAAGGCCACAGAACAGGAGGAGAGTGAAAAGTATTGAATTAAACGATTAGTATTGATCCTAGATTATCACCAAAGTCACCTAGATATTCTCATGGTGCCTATGATCCTTCCAGATGCTCAATCTTAACCTGACTGCAGATTTATTCTTTCTTACACACATCTTTGATCAGGCTGCGACCTTAAGGAAAATGTTCAATGGCCTCTTAAATGTGAAGTGTCAACATTACCCCCTAAACCCTCTGCCCATCACTTATCTTGCTGCACTGCTATACTCCTTAATTATGTAAAGTTTCTACCGCAGCCAGGCTACTCCATTTTGCCCTAGTGTGAATTAAAACTTCACTGCCTCATGCCCTCACCCATAAGACCACTCTGAGACACACATGTTGCATGCCTAACTGCTTCTCTGGAAACTTCCTTTTCATTGATATGCTCCCCAAATATTCTAAGAAAAAAGAAGGTCAAACTCTCAACTCCAGTGATCAATGCAAAGAAATAGAGGAAAACAGTAGAATGGGAAAGACTAGAGATCTCTTCAGCAAAACTACAGATACCAAAGGAACATTTGAAGCAATTCTGTCAGTCAGTTTAGTCACTCAGTTGTGTCTGACTCTTTGCAACTCCATGGACTACACACCAGGCCTCCCTATACGTCACCAACTCCCGGCGTTTACTCAAACTCATGTCTATTGAGCCGGTGATACCATCCAACCATCTCATCCTCTGCCGTCCCCTTCGTCTCCCACCTTCAGTCTTGTCCTAGCATCAGGGTCTTTTCCAATAAATCAGTTCTTTGCATCAGATGGCCAAAGTATTGGAGCTTCAGCTTCAACATCACTCCTTCCAATAAATATTCATGACTGATTTCTTTTAGGATGGACTGGTTGGATCTCCTTGCAGTCCAAAGGACTCTCAAGAGTCTTCTCCAACACTACTTCAAAGATGAGCACAATAAAGGACATAGATGGTATAGGTCTAACAGAAATAGAAGATATTAAGAAGATGTGGCAAGAATACACAGAAGAACTATACAAAAAAGATCTTCATGATCCTGATAACTGCAATGATGTGAACACTCACCTAAAGCCAACACCCTGAAATGTGAAGTCAAATGGGCCTTAGGAAGTATCTCCACAAACAAAGCTAGTGGAGGTGATGGAATTCCAGTTGAGCTATTTCAAATCCTAAAAGATTTGCTGCACTCAAAATGCCAGCAAATTTGGAAAACTCAGCAGTGGCCACAGGACTGGAAAAGGTCAGTTTTCATTTCAATCCCAAAGAAGAGCAATGCCAAAGAATGTTCAAACTACCACAGAATTTTACTAATCTCACACACTAGCAAGTTCAGTTTAGTTCAGTCACTCAGTCGTGTCCGACTCTTAGCAACCCCATGAATCGCAGCATGCCAGGCCTCCCTGTTCATCACCAACTCCCAGAGTTCACTCAAACCCATGTCCATCAGTTGGTGATGCCATCCAGCCATCTCATCCTCTGCCATCACCCTCTCCTCCTGCCCCCAATCCCTCCCAGCATCAGAGTCTCTTCCAATGAGTCAATTCTTCACATGAGGTGGCCAAAGTATAGGAGTTTCAGCTTTAGCCTCAGTCCTTCCAATGAACACCCAGGACTGATCTCCTTCAGAATGGACTGGTTGGATCTCCTTGCAGTCCAAGGGACTCTCAAGAGTCTTCTCCAACACCATAGTTCAAAAGCATCAATTCTTCAGCACTCAGCTTTCTTTACAGTCCAACTCACATCCATAGTGCTCAAAATTCTCCAAGCTACACTTCAACAGTATGTGAACCATGAACTTCCAGATGCTCAAGCTGAATTTAGAAAAAGGAGAGGAACCATAGATCACATTGCCAACATCCGTTGGATCATATAAAAAGCAGGAGAGTTCCACACACACAAAAAATCTACTTCTGTTTTACTGATTATGCCAAAGCACTTGACTGTGGATCAAAATAAAAGGTAGAAAATTCTTAAAGATATGGGAATACCAGACCACCCTACCTGCCTCCTAAGAAATCTGTATTCAGGTTAAGAAGCAACAGTTAGAATCGGACATGGAACAACAGACTGGTTCCAAATAGGAAAAGGAGTACGTCAAGGCTGTATATTGTCACCCTGCTTATTTAACTTATACAAAGAGTACATCATCGAAAATGCTGAACTGGATGAAACATAACCTGGAATCAAGATTGCAGGGAGAAATATCAATAACCTCAGATACACAGGTGACACCACCTTTATGGCAGAA
Source organism: Raphicerus campestris (assembly GCA_006410735.1). Classification (NCBI taxonomy): domain Eukaryota; kingdom Metazoa; phylum Chordata; class Mammalia; order Artiodactyla; family Bovidae; genus Raphicerus; species Raphicerus campestris. The sequence continues at coordinate 381,363 of SJYW01015176.1, forward strand.
AGTGAAGAAGAACTAGAGAGTCTCTTGATGAAAGTGAAAGAGGAGAGTGAAAAAACTGGCTTAAAACTCAACATTCAAAACCTAAGATCATAACATGTGGTCCTATCATTTCATAGCAAATAGATGAGGAAACAATGGAAACAGTGACAGAATTTATTTTCTTGGGCTCCAAAATCACTGCAAATGGTGACTGCAGCCATGAAATTAAGAGATGCTTGTTCCTTGGAAGAAGAGCTATGACAAACCTAAACAGCATATTAAAAAATCACAGACGTCTTTGCTAACAAAGGTCAGTCTAGTCAAAGCTATGGTTTTTCCAGTAGTTATGTATGTATGGATGTAAGAGTTGGGTCATAAAAAAATCTGAGCACTGGATAATTGATACTTTTGAACTGTAGTGTGGCAGAAGACTCTTGAGTCCTTTAAACTGCAAGGAGATCCAACTAGTCAATTCTAAAGATCAGTCCTGAATATTCATTGGAAGGTCTGATGCTGAAGCTGAAACTCCAATAGTTTACCCACTTGATGTGATGAACTGATTCCTTGGAAAAGACCACGATCCTGAGAAAGATTGAGGGAAGGAGGAGAAGGAGATGACAGAGAATGAGATGGTTGGATGGCATCACTAACATGATGGACATGAGTTTGAACAATCTCCAGGAGTTGGTGATGGACAGGGAAGCCTGTCCGTGTTGCAGTCCATGGGTTCGCAAATAGCTGGACACGACTGAGTGACTGAACTGAACTGATTAGTTAGTAGTGTGCTCATGATTTTCTCATAGCCTGTTTCTTTGAGCTCAAAATGAGGACATGCAGCTCATGATGGTCCCTCTGTTTGGACTGAAAAAAAAAAAAAAAACCTCCCTAGTTACTCAATAATTAGCCAGTTGTGTTAGCGCTTCCCAAGTCATGCTAGTAGTAAAGAATTCATCTACCAATACAGGAGGTGCTGGAGAATCGGATTTGATCCCCCGATAGGGAATATCACTTGGAGGGGGAAATGGCAACCCTCTCCAGTATTCTTGCTTGGAGAATTCCATGGACAGAGGAGCCTAGTGGGCTCCAGTCCATGGGGTTGCAAAGAGTTGGACATGACTGAGAATTCATGCAAATAAAAATTTACTGATATATTTACCAGCAATCAGAAGAGTTACAGAATTTTGAACATGGATAATGCTGTTGCTGCTGCTGCCGCTGCTGCTGCTGCTGCTGCTGCTGCTGCTAAGTCGCTTCAGTAGTGTCCAACTCTGTGCGACCCCATAGACAGCAGCCCACCAGGCTCCCCTGTCCCTGGGATTTTCCAGGCAAGAACACTGGAGTGGGTTGCCATTTCCTTCTCCAGTGCATGAAAGTGCAACCCTTAGTGACCTCATTGACTGCAGCCTACTAGGCTCCTCCGTTCTTGAGAGTTTCCAGGCAAGAGTACTAGAGCAGATTGCCATTTCCTTCTCCATGAATAATGCTAATTATCTTCAAGTAACAAAGATCACCACAGAGTTAATGAAGAAACTTCATGAGGTACATGGGTCCCCACTTGTCTGTGGTGTTCTTGCTTTCTTTCCAGTCCACTTTGTGTATTGTATCTGCAGGGCAGTAGCTGGACAACACTTTGTATGATGAACTTCATTTCTGACCCTCCAGAATCTTTACTGTTTCTCAAGTTAGATACAGTTGGAAGATATGTTTTCACTTAAGAATTCTTTCGGAGGTTTAAACTTTAATAAATAATTTAGAAAGAATAAATACACTCTATGGGTTAAACATTGTAGAATCAAATAAACAATTAACATATGTAAGAAAATAACTACTACTTACTGAGTATTGATATATTTTAATACTTTTCAGTGGTTTTTCTGGATGTAGCCTATTTGTTTTCAATTTTTAATAATGAAAAATTGAAACACAATGGTTTTAAAACACATAAAACACATAAAAAATTTTTAAAAATAAATAAGATTCTATTTCCCTTGACTAAATAGCTGGGAGAGATAAAACTGAGTTGTGTGATAAATGTGTTTTTAATTATTTCAGGACTTTTTGATCAATTTTACAGTCAGTTTCAGAATTTTACATTCTTACCAGCTGTTTGTAAATATTCCAGCACCACAACATTTTACCAGACCTTGGTAATTTTAACAATTTAAAATTGTAACCACTCTAATTGATATGTATTGATATCTAACAGAGGATTTTTCTTGCATTCTCTTAGTGACAAATTACATTAAGCATTTTTCTTGGGTGTATGGCTATTCTGTGTAATGTCTACCCAAAAATTTTGCTCATTTTTATTGGGCTGTCATATGTCTACACAAAAAAAAATGTGCATAAATGTTCACAATTGTTTTATTTACAATAGCCAAAAATGGTAAATAACCCATATGTCCAACAATAGATGAATGGTAAATAATAAATGTATCAATACAATGATTACTAGACAATAACTAGAAACTACTGCTATATGCAGCAAACTGAATGAATCTAGAAATCACTGTGCAGAATGAAAGAAACCATACCCAGATGAAAATTCTGTATGCTTATATATGTATTATATACACACACATACATGTATACATACATATACACATATTTATATAAATATGCATAGAGAGAAATAAATGTGTGTGTATATATATATATATAATATAATATATACAATAGATAACCAAGTAAAGACACAGATACATAAATATTTGTGGCTTCATTTAAGTGATGATGTCATAGAGATATACATTTGTCAGATTCTTTAAATTGTACTCTTTAAATGGGAACAGAAATTATACCTCATGCTGACAGTGAATGCGGAGAAGGCAATGGCACCCCACTCCAGTACTCTTGCCTGGAGAATCCTATGGATGGAGGAGCCTGGCAGGCTGCAGTCCCTGGGGTCGCTAAGAGTCAGACACTACTGAAGCAACTTAGTAACAGCCGCAGCAGTGATAGTGAATGACGGTTGAAAGGTAGAGACGTGGATACAGGTATATGTACATCCCAAGGGAGAGATCAAAGAAAATATCTTTCCAGTATTATGCTCCTCACTATGCCTAATAAGAATAAAAGAAATGTTTTTATATGGAAATATCTCTAACATGGTTTTGATCTTATCTGTTGCTGCTTCTTGCTGTACCTTCTTTTTAAATATAATCTTATTGAAGTATTATTATTTACAATATTTTGTTAATTTCAGGTGTATACAGCAAAAAGTGATTCATTCATACACATTTATATGCGTATGTATTTTAGTTCTTTTCCATCATAGGTTGTTGTACAAGATATTGAATATAGTTGCCTATATTATGTATCTTATTTCCATGTCATTTACTGATTTTGCAATAACCTCCATTTAAAACCTCTGAAAGCTCTCAGTTTGTTCATAATTGCTTATACTGAAGTCCTGGGTGTTCTTTGGAAGGACTGATGCTAAAGCTGAAACTCCAATATTTTGGCCACCTCATGCAAAGAGTTGACTCATTGGAAAAGACTCTGATGCTGGGAGGGACTGGAGGCAGGAGGAGAAGGGGATGACAGAGAATGAGACAGCTGGATGGCATCACCGACTTGATGGACATGAGTTTGGGTGAACTCCAGGAGTAGGTGATGGACAGGGAGGCCTGGCATGCTGCAATTCATGGAGTCGCAAAGAGTAGGACATGATGAGTGACTGAACTGAACTGGAAGAATACTTTTGGAGTCAACATTGTTTCTAAGGTCATAAGCTATTCTTCCCTTATTGTTCATATATACCACAAAATAGCCCATTTTATGAATTCACCTTCTGCTATGAGCTTCTCTGGTGATTCAGATAGTAAAGAATCTTCCTGCAATACAGGAAGATCTGGGTTCAATCCCTGGGTCTGGAATATCCTGGAGAAAGAAATGCCAACCCATTTCAGTATTTTTGCCTGGAGAATCCATGAACAGAGGAGCCTGGCAGGCTACGGTCCACAGGGTCACCAAGAGTCGGACGTGAATGAGCGACTAGTGCTTTCTCCCTTTTCACACCCTGCTAATGTGTACCCTTGCAGAACAATCATTACTCTTGTGAAATTATTGGAAATGAATTATCTTTTTGCTATTTACACTTCCAGGATTAGCAGTTATGTATACCCAATGACTTCAACAGGAAGAGGATGATTTCTAGGTTCAGCATTGTCAAAAAAAAACTCTCCCATCGTACAGTCAATCTTGATGATCTGACACAGGGATCAAAGGGGTAAAACAACAGCTTATCTGCAGCTCCTAACATATATATATATATATATATATATATATATACACATACATATTTTCACACACAAAATAAATGAACTCAGTAAATATTCATTGGCCTTCCCTCCTAACTCAGTTGGTAAAAAATCTTCCTGCAACACAATAGACCCGGGTTCAATTCCTGGACCATGAAGATCCTCTGGAGAAGGAACTGGCAAACTACCCCAGTATTCTTAAATGGAGAATCCCATGTACAGAGGAGCCTGGCAGGCTGCAGTCCATGCGGTCATAAGAGTTGGACACAACTTCGCAACTAAACCACAAAATTTATTGAATGTTTAAATGAATTTCAGGTTAAATCTGAAAAATAGTTCTCTTTAAAATTGTTTAACTCCTTAAGAATCATAAGTAAACTGCAGTGCATTATGGAGACTAGTATTAATACTCTAGCACGTCGTACTTCACTCTCCAAACAGCTCTCTCAATCCTGTAAAGTTCTGACACCTGATGGGGAAATATAAACAAGAAGAAATTTAGCGATGAGTTGAGTGGGAAACCTAGTGTAACCATGACATTCTGAAAGTGAGTGCTTCATCTGCTCTCTTCCTTCACATTTAGGCTGGGTGATCTCCATGTGGGTATGGGTCAGTAAATCACTTGAAAGACTGCTCTAATAAATTTGGTGCAAAGTAAATGTAGAGGTTTGCTCAAGTTAAACACAGTTTTTTT
>SJYW01015176.1:427512-503628 GCA_006410735.1 Raphicerus campestris
TGTCTATCACAATAAACTGTGGAAAATTCTGAGAGAGATGGGAATACCAGACCACTTGACCTGTCTCTTGAGAAATCTGTATGCAGGTCACGAAGCAACAATTAGAACTGGACATGGAACAACAGACTGGTTCCAAATAGGAAAAGGAGTGTGTGAAGGCTGTATATTGTTACCCTGCTTATTTAACTTCTATGCAGAGTACATCATGAGAAACGCTGGACTGGAAGAAACACACGCTGGAACGAAGATTGCCGGGAGAAATATCAATAACCTCAGATATGCAGAGGACACCACCCTTATGGCAGAAAGTGAAGAAGAACTAAAAAGCCTCTTGATGAAAGTGAAAGAGGAGAGTGAAAAAGTTGGCTTAAAGCTCAACATTCAGAAAACGAAGATCATGGCATCCGGTCCCATCACTTCACGGGAAATAGATGGGGAAACAGTGGAAACAGTGTCAGGCTTTATTTTGGGGGGCTCCAAAATCACTGCCGATGGTGATTGCAGCCATGAAATTAAAAGATGCTTACTCCTTGGAAGGAAAGTTATGACCAACCTAGATAGCATGTTGAAAAGCCAGAGACGTTACTTGCCGACTAAGGTCCGTCTAGTCAAGGCTATAGTTTTTCCTGTGGTCATCTATGGATGTGAGAGTTGGACTGTGAAGAAGGCTGAGTGCTGAAGAATTGATGCTTTTGAACTGTGATGTTGGAGGACTCTTCAGAGTCCCTTGGACTGCAAGGAGATCCAACCAATCCATTCTGAAGGAGATTAGCCCTGGGATTTCTTTGGAAGGAATGATGCTAAAGCTGAAACTCCAGTACTTTGGCCACCTCATGTGAAGTGTTGACTCGTTGGAAAAGACTCTGATGCTGGGAGGGATTGGGGGCAGGAGGAGAAGGGGACAACTGAGGATGAGATAGCTGGATGGCATCACTGAGTCGATGTACATGGGTCAGAGTGAACTCCGGGAGTTGGTGATGGACAGGGAGGCCTGGTGTGCTGTGATTCATAGAGTTGCAAAGAGTCAGACATGACTGAGTGAATGAACTGAACTGAACTGAACTGATACGTACATATATATACATGATAAAAGTTGTCATTAAACCTGAAGGAAATTAGTTTCAAGAATATTTTTAACCTTATGAGGCTTCCCAGTTGGTGCTAGTGGTGAAGAAACTGGCTGCCAATGCAAGGGATGCAAGAGATGTTGGTTCCATCCCTGAGTCAGGGGATGGCAACACAACCCGGTATTCTTGCCTGGAAAATCTCACGGAGAAGCCTGGTGGACTACAGTCTATGAAGCTGCAGAGAGTTCGAAACAACTGAGCAACTGAGCACAAGTGACACAACCAATAATACTAATAGGAAAATTAATAAGCTATATATTATGCACACATATATCTCTTTGGAGGGAAACATAACAATCCATATTTAAAAGAAGAAAATTCAAAGAAAAAATAATGCAATAGGACATGCAGAGATTAAATAACAAAATACATTACAAAGGAAATATCAAGAAGTTATTAAAAGCAGAATTTATTTTAAAAATTTTCAAATACATGTGTTTCAACAGTAGGCATACATGAGAAAAATTTATGTACTGAAAGACTGACGTTCAAATTAGTGCCAAATTAACACCCAAACATGTATGTAAAAGAGATATCACAGATGTTCTTGAACTGATTTATGTATGAAAATTCTTTAATTATCTTTAATAAATATTTAAGCAAAGTGGAAAATTGTTATTTCTTATCAAAATACAGCAGCATTTAAAAAGATATAAGCACATGGTACATTACAATCTATTTAATGTGTAATAATAAAAATGTGAGCTCTTCCTCTGGATTTGAGCTTTCTGATAAGATAGGACAGAAGAGAATGGGTGATGAACAGTTCATGCTCAGGAGGAAGAGTCATTTGGAGGCACCATGAATGCTAAAGGTCACATGTCTGCACTGTCCCAGGATTCTTAATATAGTTGATGGCTATGGGAAGCATTAAATTTGGACCTTGTCACACACTCAATGGAATTTATAAAAAATAGATTATGAGATTTTAAATTATCATAAAAATGGTGGTTGTGACTTAAGGAAGTAATAAAGTAGTTTATTACCCATTGCCACCTTCTCAAGATATAAGTCCTCTAAGCTGCAAAAATGAAAGCTAAAATTACATAATGAGCTAAAATCCAGAATTGTACTATGAGCTAATAGCATAATAACCGATAGCAGAATTATTTAAAAAATAACTTGAGGGCTATAGTTTCTCACGTCTCCTATCTAAGATGAGGAGAAACTGTGGACCTGCCTGTGTTAAGACATTTTCCAGGAACCTTCTTTATAGGCTACATGGCAGGCTGATCAGCAACTACACAAAGATGTCCATTGCTGATCCCGTCAACCTACATTTCCTTATGTGGCAAACAGAACTTTGTAGATCTGTGTAATTTTGAGATGAGGAGATTATTCAGGATGGTAAAGAATCCACCCACCAGTGTAGAAGCTGTAAGAGATGTGGGTTCAATTCCTGGGTCAGAAATATCCCCTGGGGAAGACAATGGCAATCCACTCCAGTATATTCTTGCTTGAAAAATCCCATGGACAGAGGAGTCTCATGAGCTTCAATCTGTGGGGTAGCAGAGTCAGACATAACTGAGTGGCTGAACAACAACAAAAACAATGGACCCAGTGTAAACACAGGCGTTCTTATAAGATTCACAAAAAGTCATAAATGTGAAGAAAGACATTAGAGGGAGGTTGAGAAAACAATGTGAAAAAAGGGTCCAACTAGTGTAGGTGACTCTGTAGAAGCCTAAAAAGGTGGGCAACGATTTTTCCCACAAGAAACACCAAAAAGAACCAGCCCTGTCAAAGCACTGACTTCGACCCAACGAGACTGATTTTAGACTTCTGACCTTCAAACTGTAAGAAAATAAACTTGCTTTGGTTAAGTCTGTAAGTTTGTAGTAATTTATTACAATGGCAGTTAGAAACAAATACAATTACTTAAATAGGACTAAAGAGAGCTAAGTGGCACAGCCACGGAGATTAGGGCATTCTCTCAAGGGCAATCTCAAATTCATTTCATGCTTTATCAGTCTCCAAGAATGGCGGTGCTGGAGAACACCCTTGAGAGTCTCTTGGACAATAAGGAGATCTAATTAGTCAATCCTAAAGGAAATCAATCCTGAATGTTCATTGAAAGGACTGATGCTGAAGCTGAAACTCCCATACTTTGGCTATGTAATGTGAAGAACTGATTCATTTGAAGACCCTGATGCTGGGAAAGATTGAATGTGGAAGGAGAAGGGGACAACAGAGGATGAGATGGTTGGATGGCGTCACCGACTCAATGGACATGAGTTTGAGTGAGCTGTTTTGGACAGCGAGGCCTGCTGCTGCTGCTGCTGCTGCTGCGTTGCTTCAGTTGTATCCAACTCTGTGTGACCCCAGAGATGGCAGCCCACTAGGCTCCTCCGTCCCTGGGATTCTCCGGGCAAGAATACTGGAGTGGATTGCCATTTCCTTCTCCAGTGCATGAAAGTGAAAAGTGAAAGTGAAGTCACTCAATCGTGTCCAACTCTTCACGACCCCATGGACTGCAGCCTACCAGGCTCCTCTGCCCATGGGATTTTCCAGGCAAGAGTACTGGAGTGGGGTGCCATTGCCTTCTCCAGTGCATGAAAGTGAAAAGTGAAAGTGAAGTCACTCAATCGTGTCCAACTCTTCACGACCCCATGGACTGCAGCCTACCAGGCTCCTCTGCCCATGGGATTTTCCAGGCAAGAGTACTGGAGTGGGGTGCCATTGCCTTCTCCAGTGCATGAAAGTGAAAAGTGAAAGTGAAGTCACTCAATCGTGTCCAACTCTTCACGACCCCATGGACTGCAGCCTACCAGGCTCCTCTGCCCATGGGATTTTCCAGGCAAGAGTACTGGAGTGGGGTGCCATTGCCTTCTCCAGTGCATGAAAGTGAAAAGTGAAAGTGAAGTCACTCAATCGTGTCCAACTCTTCACGACCCCATGGACTGCAGCCTACCAGGCTCCTCTGCCCATGGGATTTTCCAGGCAAGAGTACTGGAGTGGGGTGCCATTGCCTTCTCCAGGACAGTAAGGCCTGGCATGCTGCAATTCATGGGATCACAAAGAGTCATACACGTTTGAGTGACGGAACTGAACTGTATAATAAAATTAAGTTTTCAAATCTTTATTGTATTCTTCTTTCTGTAAACACTCTTCCTTCTGATAGATGTCCAAAATGAAAACTGACATCCTAGTTTCCATATTAAACACTAAGAGAAATTTGCCCTGAAATTGAATGAAAAAAAAAATGCCAAGAAGCTTTAGTAAAATTGAAATGCTTCTTATAAGCTATGTTTTAAAATTATATTTTATTGCTATAATACTATTGCATGTTGACCTGACTCTCCACTGTGAAGCATGCTTAAATGAAAATATTATAAATAATTCAGGACTTAAAGGATTTTTAAGAATTGTATGTTTTGCTGTCATAGTATTTTCAATTGACATAATATCAGAAAACATTGAAGAACTTTGATAGCCACAAAACAAAGGCATACTAGCAGAGTTTTTATAAGGATCATAAACAATCTGCATTTTATTTTTTAACATAAATATATGTTCATGGTATAAAGAATTCCAACAGCTCAAAGATCTGATAAAGAAAAATCAGAGACATCCCTGGTGGTCCAATGGCTAAGACTGCCTGCTCCCAGTGCAGGGTCCTGGGTTCGATCCTTGATCAGAGAGCTAGATCCCACACGCTGCCACGAAAGAGCCTGCGTGCCACAAGAGACCCAGTTCAGCCAAATAAATAAAGGAAAAAAATCAGTTCATTTTTAACATCCTGGTCCCATTTTCTTTCCTCCCCAAGGACAGACACCTCAATGGTCTCCTTCATATAATTTTAGACACTCTCCCCCAAAGACAGACACTATAGTGGTCTCCTAGATAAAATTTTAGAGATATGCAGTGTTCAAACATAGAGAATGTATGCATAACTGCAGCCCTGCCATTTTAACACCTGTTGTACACTAGAACTCTCAATTACCTTGCTTCTTTGTTTGTTTGAAATAATATTCTTTGCAGATCATTCTATTATCTATTTTATAGTTTTATTTTTTCCTTTCAATGAAAACATCATATTTTCAATTTATAATGTATATGTGTGTGTGTGTTTTTGTGTAAAATACCATTAATTGCAGAGAAAAACTAGAAGGAGATTTAGATAATAGGTAAAAATTATTTACCACCGAAACGAGCGACCATAGAGAGTTTAGCCTATTAAAGAAAGGATGAAAAGGACAGAATGTGATATTTGCTCAATATTTATTGTGCAGTTGGAGTTTTGACTCATTTCTCCTCTTTCACCTTTGTAGTAAATTACTTAGTATGGGGTTAAGCAGCAACTATTGAATGATTAATATGTTATTTCTNAAGAAGAAAGGATGAAAAGGACAGAATGTGATATTTGCTCAATATTTATTGTGCAGTTGGAGTTTTGACTCATTTCTCCTCTTTCACCTTTGTAGTAAATTACTTAGTATGGGGTTAAGCAGCAACTATTGAATGATTAATATGTTATTTCTCATATTAATATTAAACACTGATGTCTAGAACTCAGTTCCAATTGATTATATCTTTCTTCATCTAAAATTATTCATCTTTTGCAAAATGTGACTTCAATAAATGTCATAAAATGGATCCTACTCTCTCTTTAATTCCATTATTTCTTCTAGCTGGTATCTAAATAAATGTTTTTATATTATTCTGTGATGATAATGCTAAAAAAGACTAGAAAATCTAATACAAAGATTATCAGACAATAAATTCTTTTGTATTAGATGACACATATTTCCATTCTAGACTAGCTTCCAAGATTGAATCAGCTATGATAAAATTCAAAGTATGAAATTTATTTTGAATGTCATTCTATTTTAAATTATGAAAAACACAGCTATGATATTTTCAAATTCTGATAAAAAGTGTAATGATTCAGAAGCATCAGAAATATTCAGATTCAAAATTAGAGTTTTGTAATTAGCAGCTAAGTAAGCTTTGATAATTCATTTTCAGTCTTAGTTTTCTAATTCCTATTCCACAAAATATGATATATGGAAATATAGTTTTAATATGATATATGGAAACATTTTTGTTATTCAATTCAAAAGAAACTAATTGACAACTTTATATCAGTCATATGCAAAAACATGTTGCTGGCTATTACTGTTAATCATATATGCCAAACAAAAATATAAATATATCATTAGGCTTATTTGTAATTAAAAATTATTGAGTTAAAAGAATGATGAGCTGATTTCTACTTATGGTCTGCAAATTCTCCAGTTGCTTTCTTTGTGTAATCTCTGAATTTCCAAATCTTAGTGAAAGAGAAATTTACGGCAGGTAATCTCTGAAATTTCTTTATTAATTATGCCATTAATAGCATTTTTAAAGTAATAATATACAGGTGCCTATATTAATTGTAGTAATAAGCTGAATTTTAAAGTGACTTTCTTTTGTCATGAATAGGTTAAGGAGAGTGTTGCAATTTCCGATTGGCTAATTGTCACCAAGAAAAATAGTAAAATTTTATTTAAAATTTTTGTAAACTAATTTGGAAGGTCAACATACTATCTTTAATGCCTGGAACAACTATATCAAACTAGTAGCAGTAGGAAGAGCCAGCATGAGAGGGAAGAAGTAAAAAAGGAAAGAAGGAGGGAAAGGAGAAGGAAAACTTTGGATGTATTATTGAATGTCAAAATGGATAGCAGACACACAAAGTTTCCATGCAGGTAGTGCAGAGAGCAATCTTAAATAATAAAATTGCTCTCCAAAAATAAGTCAAGGAGACCTCAGAATGTACATTGAGAAATTACCTCACAAAATGGGCAATGATCCAGTCAAACATAATTCAGTCTGAGAGAAGAAAGGAGGTTAAAAAACTAGATTAGCCACAAGATGGAGAAAAGAAATAACATGCTTCTTTTTCATTTTGAGAAGCAGACTGTGAAAGGTTATTTATTATTTAAATCATGTATATTCTAAGTTTGGTCAAACTATACAGTGACATCTGTAGATTGATCAGCCTGCATCTTGTCTTAATTGGCAGAAATTGCAAATGTTCATTAGCTAGATATAAAAATTACTATTTTCTTATTGTTTTCCCAACCACCACTTTCCAAACACAGTTTCTCAGATATTTGTCTGAATTTCTCTACTTGTTTCACATATTTGTTCTCTGAGGCATGAATCATAGTCTCCTTTATCTCCTTTGGACAAAACTAATGCATCCTCGTATAGTTTCAGTTAGCCAATCTATCATTTACACCTCTATAAATATGGATTTTATTCTAATCAGTTCAGTTCAGTTGCTCCGTCATTTTTTGAAGTCAGACTTTTTGTGACTTCATGGACTGCAGCACGCCAGGCCTCTCGTGTCCATCACCAACTCCTGGAGCCTAGCCAGATTCATGTTCATTGNTTCTAATCAGTTCAGTTCAGTTGCTCTGTCATTTTTTGAAGTCAGACTTTTTGTGACTTCATGGACTGCAGCACGCCAGGCCTCTCGTGTCCATCACCAACTCCTGGAGCCTAGCCAGACTCATGTTCATTGGGTCAGTGATACCATCCAACCATCTCATCCTCTGTCATCCCATTCTGCGCCTGCCCTCAATCTTTCCCAGAATCAAGGTATTTTCATTTTCCACTGAGTCAGTTCTTCGCATCAGGTGGCCAAAGTTTTGGAGCTTCTGCTTCAGCATCAGTCTTTCAATGAATGTTCAGGGCTGATTTCTTAATATGTATATAAATATGAGCATTGATAGAGTCTTTGATTCTTTTTAAATTATTTGGTAAAAATGAATATAGCAGTCCAAAAGATAATTTTAACAGCAAATAAAAGCCAATCATATATAAAAGCTTATTTTAAAATCACACTTCATGGAATCCAATTAAAAAAAAAAGCACCAGCAGAAACACTTTTTTGTATCTTTTGGTCATGTAACTCTATCCTGAACTAAATTATTTATTTATCCTATAAGATTTTAAAAACAAATACTGAAAGAACCTAGAGAGAAAATCTTACAAATAACTAGGAAGGAAGCATATCATATCTATGGTAAATGAAAATTATAGGACTCAGAATCACAAGTATCATCTATAATAACTTTATGAGTTTGTCACTTTTGTTTATCCACAGGGCTAAGGCTAATAACAATCTCCATTTTCACTTATTTTAAAATGTATTTTCTTGTCATTCTCTCCTGATTGACTAGGAATCTACCTAGCATACTCATGTTGATAAATATCACTGATAAATTTTTTCTCACGTCACTGTTTTCTTTGTTGCTCTTTTTCTTTCTGTACATTTGTGGATGCCAAAGAATCACTTCTACTCAACTTCTATTGTGTAACAACCATCACAAATTTTCAATCAGATCTAAATATACAGCAGCACTAAATTTAAGAGGAAGAGATGCTTAGAGCAATATAAACATCAATAATGATTTATTATATTGTATACAATATGGTAATAAATATAATAATAAATGTCATCTGTGGAAGTCTTAATAATACACAACAAAAGTGCACATAGGAAGTGTTCAATAAATACTGCTGAAAGACTGAATGAAGCATAACGTTTTTAATAGCAGCTAATTAAACAGAGTGATTTGTGTGGAAATATACAGACTTTCATATAGCCAATAAAATTATGAACGTATTCAAATACTTGTTTACCGTGTGCTATGCTATGAATTTTAGGATAAAATTAGGGTGTTAATTTCAAAATATTATGGAATTTGGTGTATGATAGACAAAATAGCTGGTTTTATTATTAATAATTGGAGCATTTAAGAAAGAGGAGAATCTGAAGTGTACTGGTGAAAGAACCACATAAGTCTCTTTTATCAGGTTACAGATTTCACCATTGCATGACCTTAGCAGATATCTTCATCTGTATTTTTTCAGCTAGTTCATCCTAGACATTGTGAAAGTCACACACATAAACATGTATCCCATACATACACACATAGTAAATGTAATAAAGGAGAATTAAGGCAAACAGCTTTATGTGTTTTATTTTGCAAGGGCTACTTTAGTAAATACTGTAAGCTTGTTAAGAATGGGTGTGAATGCTAAGTCATGCCTGTTGCCCTTCAGGCTCCTCTGTCATGGGATTCTCCAGGCAAGAATTCTGGAGTGGGTTCATGCCCTCCTCCAGGGGATCTTCCTGACCCAGGAATTGAACCCCTGTCTCTTTTGTCTCTTCCATTAACAAGTGGGTTCATTACCATTAGTATCACCTGGGAAGTCCCTTATTAAGAATATAAAAAGCTTATTTAAGTAGAAATTAGTGAGATTGGATCAAGAAGTAGTGCTCAAAAAACACTTTAGAACTCTGTCTTAGTAAATACATTAGAAAGATTGAAACATTTTTTAAAAGTTGCTGTTTGAAAGTAAATGAAGCTTTTAGAAACAGAAAAAGTTGTAGATTAACTTGCACAGATTATCAAGAGAAAACCAGAGAAAAATATGTAGGAGCTTCTTGCAAAGTCAGCTACTTCTAAGTTAAGAAACTGGAAAACACAGTACAATCAATCACTGAAAAGGGCCCAACAAAACTGTATGAATTTGCTTGGGCAAGGCAACACAAATATTATTTATATAGCCAAATTTTAAGAAATAAAGATAGATGGATGCCTAAGAAGTAGATTTATTTAGAGAGAAACAAACTCTACAGACATAGTATGGGCCATCTCAGAAGACTAGAGACTCTGAAATATGGCATGGTCAGTGTCTTTAGGCTGGGTATTTCATAGGTTAATGAGTGGGAGGATTAGTCTAATGATTTTAGGGGAAAATGAAAGGATTTCCAGGAACGGAGCCACCACCACTTTTTGATTTTTTGTTAGCCTAGGAACTACCATGGTGCCTGTGGGTACATCAAGAGAGTATATTTTTTAAATAACCTCTAACCTATTTTTCTTGAAAAATAATGTCCAAGTAAAAAGACTTTCAACTTACAAAAAATAACGATTCGGATACGTTCTTTTTTATTTCTTTAGCTCTTTTTCTTGCTCATACTCCCCAACTGGTCCTCCTGATTGTTTACTGCTTGTTCCTTTATGCAATACTGGTGATGATTTTAACAGTAGGTATCCGATGTAAAAATCTGTAAGAGATGTCACACTTCCAGTAAATCATGACATAAGTTGTCATATGATGAGAGCGTTATTTCTCCATAACTAAAGGAGAACAGAGACATTTGCTCTCCAGGTGGAGGTCACAATCACATACTTGCTGTTGCTGAACCAATTGTCATTCCAGGACAGAGCTTGACAAGGTTGTCCTGGAAGATGTCAGCTCCTCAGAGGAACTGGTGTCACTATCAAAGTCACAGGAGACCAGCCAGACCACACAATTCCCTAAGCTGTCCATCAGTGTACAATTTATCCTTAAGAAGACACAAGCATCTAATGGAAACATTAAAATTATTAATTAATTAATAATTGACTTTAACTTTTTTTATTGTTGATGAAAACATGAGTCAGAGAAACTTCTGAGGTTTAAAAAGTCACTGGCAATAATATTTGTAGTCTTGCGGCAGCAACATTGGAATAAATATATGAAACATCATAATAATTGTACTAAATAACTAACATCCGTATACGACAAAATTAAATCACTACAGACAAATTCATCTTAATTTTCAACAATTTATTTTTATTTATTTAGTGTTTACTAGAAGAAGGCAATGGCACCCCACTCTTACCTGTACTCTTACCTGGAAAATTCTATAGACAGAGAAGCCTGGTGGGCTGCAGTCCATGGGGTTTCGAAGAGTCAGACACGACTGAGCGACTTCACTTTCACTTTTCACTTTCATGCATTGGAGAAGGAAATGGCAACCCACTCCAGTGTTCTTGCCTGGAGAATCCCAGAGACAGGGGAGCCTGGTGGGCTGCTGTCTATGGGGTTGCACAGAGCTGGACAGAACTGAAGCAACTTAGCAGCAGCAGCAGCAGTGTTTACTAGGCATAAAGACCCATGCAAGGTAATGTGGACAAAGGAGATGAAAACTGGATCTTAGTTTAAAAGTGATTAATTTACTTTGGTGTAAATACACACTCAATAAAATACTACTAATAAAGCATTCTGAGTGTAAGATTCTTTACTCATCTTTGATTAATGACTAAGAAGTCTAAGAAGTTTCTAGTGTCTTGTATGACTAAATACTAAAGTAAATATTGAATAAGCTTGAAGGTTTATGGAAGCTATTTTTCCATACATTATCAGCATTTAAATAATGCAATTTTAAATACACTTGACAAATAAATCTCATAATTCTGAAAAATGGGTCATTCACACAACAGACTTAAAATCTTTTGAAATATTTTGCTATGTACCATATGTACCATAATAAATCATACATTAGTATATTGTTGATTTACCGATATTGTCAATGAGACATATTTTAACTACTACATAATTCATGTATCAGGTTTAACAAAATATTCCTAAGTCAAGTTTCAGCTACCTTATGCTTAAAATAATTTACAATTTCCACTTGTCTTCCAACTAAATGTTTTTACAAATTTTTCAAAAGAAAAGTGGAGTGAAAGTTGCTCAGTCATGTGTGATTCTTTGTGATCCCATGGACTATAGCTTACCAGCCTACGCCATCCATGGAATTTTACAGGCAAGAATACTGGAGTGGGTTGCCATTTCCTTCTCCAGGGCAATCTTCCCGATCTGGGGATGGAACTTGGGTCTCCCACATTGCAGCAGACACTTTAACCTCTGAGCCAGGCTGTTTTCACTTAGTTTTTAATAGCTTTCCTGAAAGAGGATTGAATACAAATTATTCCTTTTGTCTCTTTTTCCTATTGATTTTTTTCTACTTAACCTTCCCTCCAATCATTATTTGCTTCATTTTCTGATTATTCATACACAATTTTTCAGTGCTAATATCCTTGCTAAATTTAATTTTCATCTCTTATAAATCTTTTATTCACTTAATACAACCAGAACTTTTTAACCTTTATCATTTTTACCAGAATTCTTTTATTATTTGCTACTGGTTTGTTCTGCCATCTCCTTTTCCTCTCCCTTTCTCCTGCTAATGGGAGGAAACACTATACAGACAGATGCCACCTTCCCCTCCTTATCACATTCTGAAGAACAGCTGATATTCACTTGCAGTAATAGAAAGAGTGTGAACAAAGAAGGGGGAAAGGCCTATAGCTGATGGCCTTCTAGCAGGCTTGTAAAGCATTGTGAGAGGGAGAAGCCAGCTGTTGCCATGGCATTTTGCCTAGCACAGTTGAATCAGGTCACTC
This sequence comes from Raphicerus campestris, assembly GCA_006410735.1. Taxonomy (NCBI): domain Eukaryota; kingdom Metazoa; phylum Chordata; class Mammalia; order Artiodactyla; family Bovidae; genus Raphicerus; species Raphicerus campestris. Next base: position 439,877 of record SJYW01015176.1, read on the forward strand.
CTTTCCTGAATGGAGAATACTGGCATCTTATTGTCATAGGTACAAGAGACCACATATGTCCATTGAACTTATCATTGCTGTGAGTTACTTAAATGAAATCATTGCAACTCACCCAGTTGTTGTCATCTGACAACTGATTTCAGAATCAGACATCTGATTTCAGCCCTGCTTCTGTCAGTGAATAGCCACATAAATCAGGGCAGAAAGCAATTTGACTGTTTTGATTTAACCAGTTTTAATCAGGGTTAATGATACCTATTTAAATTGTTTATTGAGGCACTTTATATTTCATTTAAATGAGAACCCTATATCAACATCAAAGTGCACTGAAAATTATATTTGGAGTTTGTTATATAAGTAAAGAAAATGTATACCAAGTTTGACATCTAAAATTCTTGAGAATATTCTAAGTAATCATTTTGCCATCAAGCTTCATAAAAGAGTCACTGAGTTAAGCAGAGTTCAAATTACTTGTGTAATTTATTTTGGTGACAAAAATAAATAAGCAAATGTTTAAGGTTATTAAGTGACATCTTGTTTATTGCCAAATATTTAATAGTTTAAGAAGGTGTTGAAAATAATAAAGAGTTTAAGTTCAAAAGATTATATCACCATCTGAGCAATAGATGCCATGGGGAAAATGAGACAGGCTTATTCCTCATTACTTCTGAGCGCTCAGAGGCACTTGAAATTTGATGGGAAAAATAAAAAGTCAACATATTATAATGAAGATGCTAGGTTATATGCACATTCCCTGGAGATCTAGAATCTCTGCTCTTTACCTGGCTTAAACCGTAACTTATTTTTGTTAAAGAGAAATGACAGTTAATTGTTTTAGTTGCTAGTGTGGTACAAGGCAGTAAGTTTTAAGAAAATATAATATTATTTGTTTTCTCGTGAGTAAAATGATATTTGTTAAACTCTAAAAGAAATTTTAGTAGAAAGACATTTACTGGGAAAATAGTGCTTAGCATTAGTATTCAGCAACAACGTAGCTAATTTTATTTGTCCACTTAAGATATATTTCAGATGGCTGGGCACACTCATTGCATGGCTTCACACATTCAAGCCATAAATATGTTTAACATGTTCTGCTAGTTAAGTTGACTAATACTGAAAAGAGAGAAATTCTTTATTTTTTATATTAACTAGTTTTAAAGATTCTTCTACTTCATCAGAGGATTTTTTTATCCATTCAGGGAACAGTTTATTCTCTTTGTCATTGAATAACTCATTTTGAAAATTCCCTATATTTTTCCTAAATGTTTGCAGTTTGGCAAGTTCAAGATGAGTTACTTTTTTACATATCTAAGAGTAGTGAAATAAGAAGGAATTTCCAAAAATGACCTTAGGAGATCACTTAATTATTGACTAGCTGGGACTTAAAGGAACTAATCTTCCTCAGTGGAAAGAGTAACTAGTAAACTGGCTAAAGTTCATATCTAAGAGGAGTGTAAGAGATCAAATAAGGTTTGTTTTAGACAATTCTTTGTGTGAAGAGTGCACACAATTAAGTATAAGAAGTGAGTTTTGCTGTAGGGTAAAGTAGAAAACTGGAAACATATATAGATTTGGCTGACCAGAGTAGGCTAACTTGGAAATGGTGGGTACCACACTCTTTCAGACAGCCAGTTGTCCAAAAATTCTTTTTATAGTAACCTTGTATATTTCCAATTGCAGAACAGGCATCCAGTAGCCTGTTCATTCTCTATTAAGAAGGCTAATATTTCATAGATCTCCTACCTATAAAAAGTGCGATCAAAAATAAGAATTTCCATATTGGAATTCAGATACACATTAAGAATCCAAGAGTCCCAGGCTCTCACCACTCATGGAACAATGGGGATCACATCTTATCGAATAAACTCTTTTCCATAAACCCTTCTATAGAAGTTATCGAATTTATCTGAAGCCATTCTTCAGGGCCAGGGTTAGAACCAGAAATTATTCCCATGAATAATATGAAATAATTATGAAAAAAATCAACTATAGTCGACAGCAATAAAATTAAATTTAAATCTATTCTTATGATAATACCTTATTTTATTCACTTAGTCCCTTCCTTACTGAGGATGGGATAGTTTTTAAAGTTCTTTACTGTCCTTCCTATGAGTTGCCACCATGAATTTATCCAAGAAGTTCTCAATTTTATAGGTTTCCTTTGAAGTTTTTCTTCAACATAGAAACCCATTTCACCAAATTTAAGTGATTCTAAAAATTAAGGGACACTGTTGAAACACTTATATTCTGGAGAAATATAAGTATTTCTTGGGGGAAATATACACACATGCGCNACATGGAAAAATGGAATGATATATTTTAAGAGTACGTTTCTCTATTCTTAAAATATGAAAACTCTTCTTCATCTCTTGTTGTGTTATATTTCTAAGTGAGAGTGACCTGGAAATTGCTGAAGCTTCATGAAGGTTAACATTGTTTTTAGATAGAATGGGGGAGTGTGGAAATGTGGTTAAGTTGAGTACTGTAAACATTTCTTGGTAACTGTAAAACAACAACAAAAGTCTTCAATTTTAGTAATGTGTAGCCTGCAAAGTAATGTACCAGAGCTGAAATAAAAATGTTGGCATCTAATATCCTACCTTCTATAAAATCTGTAATACTGTCATCTATCTGTACTGAGTTTAGGTGTTAAAATAGTAGAGGCAAAAATGTAAAAGAGTTTACCTTTCTCTTCTCAAGGAGTTCTTTTACCGTAGCCCCACAAACATTTCAGAAACAAAGCTGGAGTAGAGATGTGTATAAGAGACAGATATATTCCCCCCCTCCCAGGGGAAAGCCTTCTGCAATGCTAAAAACGTAATGAATACATAAAGCATCAAATTTAAAAATGATAGCAGTTTATTATAACTGAGTAAATTACTGAATGAAAAACAAATTTCAGTGAACATTAAGGACAAGCTCATATCTGCTACCTAGTGTCAAACTTTTTGTATTTTTTCTTGTTTTGTTAACCAGCAAAGCATTCCTAAAACAAACACAAGCAGCATCCACCAGGCTTTGTTTTTAACACATATCATGACTGCAGTGGGGCTGCCCAGAAGGTGCAGTGGTAAAGAACCCACCTGCCAGTGCAGAGGACATGGGTGTGATCGCTAGGCTAGGATGATACCCTGGGGAAGGAAACGGCAATCCACTGCAGCATTCTGGCCTAGAGAATTCCATGGGCACATGAGCCTGGTGGTCTGCAGTGCATGGGGTCTCAAAAGAGCTGAATAGGACTTGGCAACTGAACAACAACAACATGAATATATTGGAGAAGGCAATGGCACCCACTCCAGTACTCTTGCCTGGAAAACCCAATGGATGGAGGAGCCTGGTAGGCTACAGTCCATGGGATCGCGAAGAGTCAGACATGACTGAGCGACTTGACTTTCACTTTTCACTTTCATGCATTGGAGAAGGAAATGGCAACCCACTCCAGTGTTCTTGCCTGGAGAATCCTAGGGATGGGGGAGCCTGGTGGGCTACCGTCTATGGGGTCACACAGAGTCGGACACGACTGAAGTGACTTAGCAGCAGCAGCAGCAATGCTTGTCTTTTCTCCTTGTCTATGTCCACTGCTAAATTCTCAGCATGCAGTATAGCACGTGACAAATGATAAACTCTCAAATAATTACTGAATGAATTTGCTATCATGAAAATTCAAAACATAGTAACAATAAATGGAAAAAAATAAACTTGGTAATCCAGTTATTTGCATTACAATAATTTTTATTTAAAATTTTTCACTTCAAGAAATCAATTCTCACATGGAAAAATGGAATGATATATTTTAAGAGTACGTTTCTCTATTCTTAAAATATGAAAACTCTTCTTCATCTCTTGTTGTGTTATATTTCTAAGTGAGAGTGACCTGGAAATTGCTGAAGCTTCATGAAGGTTAACATTGTTTTTAGATAGAATGGGGGAGTGTGGAAATGTGGTTAAGTTGAGTACTGTAAACATTTCTTGGTAACTGTAAAACAACAACAAAAGTCTTCAATTTTAGTAATGTGTAGCCTGCAAAGTAATGTACCAGAGCTGAAATAAAAATGTTGGCATCTAATATCCTACCTTCTATAAAATCTGTAATACTGTCATCTATCTGTACTGAGTTTAGGTGTTAAAATAGTAGAGGCAAAAATGTAAAAGAGTTTACCTTTCTCTTCTCAAGGAGTTCTTTTACCGTAGCCCCACAAACATTTCAGAAACAAAGCTGGAGTAGTCAACACGTGCAAAGAGAGGGGTCATTTGAGAAACTCATGAAAAGGAAACCTAACCTAAGATGAAGGCATAAAGGAAAGTTTCATGAAATAAGTAATACTGGAGCTGAAATACTTAAGAATTTGTAAGAAATATCAATGGGTAGAAATGGGAATGTACATTCTAGAAAATAAACATAGAAATACTGAGATATTTGATTAAATATGTTGTATTTGTCTTTGGGTAGCTGCAAGTCACTCAGTGTAGCCGTAGTTAAGGTGCCTGTGAGAAAAAAAATGTAAGACAGGGCTGGAAAGGTAGGCAAAAATGATCAGTGAGACTCTTGCACTAATTAAAGAACTGTAGAAATATCAATCACTAAGGTAGTGATGGTTCGAAATTTAGAAATACATTTATATGTTAGGAGTGGCAAACTTTTTGTCTGTAGTATAGGGAGAGAGTTATTAACATCTTATATGGAAGATGATTGAATATTAAGCACTATTTTATTTAGAGTAGCTGCTTTACCTTTTCCTCTAGGTTCCAGAGAATGTTTCCTTTGCCTGCTATTGATATAACCACTCTGTGTTTCTTAGAATGTTATAACTTTCTCCTGTAGACAGAACACACATTATCATGTTTTAAATCCAATCTAACAATGCTTATCTATATGAATGCAGAGTTCCAAAGAAAAGCAAGGAGAGAGGAAAACAATAGAATGGGAAAGACTAGAGATCTCTTCAAGAAAATTAGAGATACAAATGTAACATTTCATGCAAAGATGGACACAGTAAAGGCCAGAAATGGTATGGACCTAACAGAAGCAGAAGATAGGAAGAAGAGGTTGTGAGAATACACAGAAGAACTGTACAAAAAAGATCTTTATGACCCTGATAACCACGATGGTGTGATCATTCACCTAGAGTCAGACATCCTGGAGGGCAAAGTCAAGTGGGCCTTAGGAAGCATCACTGAACAAAGTTAGTGGAGGGGATAGATTTCCAGTTGAGCTATTTCAAATCCTAAAGATGATGCTGTGAGAGTGCTACACTAAATATGCCAACAAATTTTGAAAACTCAGAAGTGGCCACAGGACTGGAAAAGGTCAGCTTTCATTCCAATTACAAGAAAGGCAATGCCAAAGAATGCTCAAATTACCATACAATTGCACTCATGTCACACACTAGCAAAGTAAGGCTCAAAATTCTCCAAACCAGGCTTCAACAATAAATGAACTGAGAACTTCCAGATATTCAAGCTGGATTTAGAAAAGACAGAAGAATCATAAATCAAATTGTCAATATCTGTTGGATCATAGGAAAAAAAAAAAAAACAGAAAATTCCAGAAAAAAACATCTACTTCTGCTTTATGGACTACAGTAAAGCCTTTGACTGTGTGGATCACAACAAACTGTGGAAAACTCTTCAAGAGATGGGAATACCAGGCCACCTGACCTGCCTTCTGAGAAACCTGTATGCAAGCCAGGAAGCAACACGAAGAACTGGACATGAAACAATGGACTGGTTTCAAACTAGAAAAGGAGTATGTCAACTCTGTATTACCACCCTGCTTATTTAACTTATATGCAGAGCACATCACAAGAAACGCTGGGCTGGATAAAGCACAAGCTGGAATCAATATTTCTGGGAAGAATATCAATATCCTCAGATATGCAGATGACACCACCCTTATGACTGACAGAAAGGGAAGAGGAACTAAAGAGCCTATTGATGAAAGTGAAAGAGGAGAGTAAAAAATTGGCTTAAAACTCAACATTCAAAAAATGAAGATTATGGCATCTGGTCCCATCACTTCATGGCAAATAAAAAGGGAAATCATGGAAAGAGTGGCAGACTATTTTGGAGGGATCCAAAATCAGTGCAGATGGTGACTGCAGCCATGAAATTAAAAGACACTTACTCCTTGGAAACAAAGTTATTACCAACCTAAATTATTAAAAAGCAGAGACATAACTTTGCCAAAAAAGGTCCATATAGTTAACGCTATGGTTTTTCCAGTAGTCATGTATGGATGTGAGATTTTGACTATAAAGACAGCTGAGCCCCAAAGAATTGATGCTTTTGAACTGTGGTGTTGGAGAAGACTCTTGATAGTCCCTTCAGCAAAGAGATCCAATCAGTCCATTCTAAAGGAGATCAGTCATTGGAAAGACTGATACTGAAGCTGAAACTCCAATACTTTGGCCACCTGACACAAAGAACTGGCTCATAAGAAAGACCCTGATGATTGGAAAGATTGAATGCAGGAGGAAAAGGGGATGACAGAGGATGATGTGTTTGAATGGTATCACTGACTTGATGGACATGAGCTTGAGTAAGCTCTGGGAGTTGCTGATGGACAGGGAGGCCTCCGTGCCGCAGTCCATGGGGTCGCAAAGAGTCGGAGATGATTAAGTGACTGACCTGAACTGAACAACCTCTGTCTTTTAATTGGAGTGTTGAATCAGTTATAATTAGTGATATGATTTGGTTTAAATATGTCATCACACTATTTTATTATACTTCTTAATATTCTTTATTACTTTTTCCATCCAATTTTGTTACATAAGAATTGTTTTAGTGTTTCATCTTATTTCTTCTATTGACTCATTAATATTTTTTTCTTAGTCATTTTATTAATTCCTCTAGAACTTACAACATGTAATTGATACACACTCTAATGTCAAATAATATTAATCTTTTTCATCTATAATGTGCATCTCCTAAAATTGCATGAGTTCACTCCCCCTCTTGTCCTTTATGTTATAACTGTCATATATTTTCAATATATATTATAAACCCATTAGTATGTTATTATTTTTTCTTTAAGTTCTAAATTTTTAGAATGAATTTTAAAAATGAGAAAAAAAAATTATGTTTCCTCTGCCTCTATGTTACTGGACTATTTTCTCTATGTCCACATCTTAGATTCCATTTCCAATTGTTTTCTTTCTGCCTGGAGAAAACTCTTTAGCAAATTTTGTAGTGTAGATATGCTGTCAACAGATTCTCCCAGGAATAGTATATGAAAAAAAAAATGCTTAATTTTCCTTCATTTTGAAGTAAATTTAGTAAGATACAGAACCTAGTTTAATATATTTTTCATTTAATACTTTAAGGAATGCTATTTCATTTTCATGTGCCTCGCATTGCTTTTTAAAATAAAAAATAGAACATCATTGTGATAGTTGTTCCTTTTTACACGAGTGTGGCTTTTAGTCCTCTTCTCCCTTCTGATTGTTTTTTAAATAGGGTTTCTCTTTGTCATTTTTCAGAAATTTTTCTGTAGTGCATCTTGGTATTATTTTCTTTGTGTTTATCTTGTTTAAGTGAGGTTTCCCAGGTGGCTTGGCAGTAAAGAAGCCTCCTGCCAATGTGGGATACAATGCAGGAGACAAAAGATTGATCCCTAGATTGGGTAGATCCCCTGGAGGAGAAAATGGTAAGCCACGCCAGTATTCTTGCCTGAAAAAACATCCCATGAACAAAGGAGCCTGGCAAGCTACAGTCCTTGGGTACACAAAGAGCTCACATGCATGCATATTGATTATTTTGAATATGCCCATTTCAGATTTTCATGAAGTCTGAAATATTTTTGTACATTCAAAAAATGTTCTGCTCCTTCCTCCGTATCTTCTCTTTCTGGTAGTCTCACTAAATCAATCATGAATTATTTGGTATTGATCTATAGACAACTAAGATTCTGGGCTTTCTGCCTTTTGCCATTTTGCAATCTATATTTTAATTTAGGATAGTTTCTGGTGCTCTTTGTTCAGATTCATTANAAAGGACTCTCAAGAGTCTTCTCCAACATCACAGTTCAAAAGCATCAATTCTTCAGTGCTCAGCTTTCTTTATAATCCAGCTCTCACATCCATACATGACTACTGGAAAAACCATAACTTTGGTTAGATGGAGTATTGTCAGCAAAGTAAAGTCTCTACTTTTTCATATGCTATCTAGATTCCTTCCAAGGAGCAAGCATCTTTTAATTTCATGGCAGCAGTCACCATNCTACTGGAAAAACCATAACTTTGGTTAGATGGAGTATTGTCAGCAAAGTAAAGTCTCTACTTTTTCATATGCTATCTAGATTCCTTCCAAGGAGCAAGCATCTTTTAATTTCATGGCAGCAGTCACCATCTGCAGTGATTTTGGAACCCCAAAAATAAAGTCTGACACTGTTTCCACTGTTTCCCCATCTATTTGCCATGAAGTGATGGGACCGAATGCCATGATTTAGTTTTCTGAATGTTGAGCTTTAAGCCAAATTTTTCACTCTCTTCTTTCAGTTTCATCAAGAGGCTCTTTAGTTTTTCTTCACTTTCTGCCATAAGGGTGGTGTCATCTGCATATTTGAGGTTACTGATATTTCTCCCTTGATTCCAGCTTGTGCTTCCTCCAGCCCAGCGTTTCTCATGATATACTCTTTATATAAGTTAAATAAGCAGGGTGACAATATACAGCCTTGACTTACTCCTTTCCCTGTTTGGAACCAGTTTGTTATTCCATGTCCAGTTGTGACTGTTGCTTCCTGACCTGCATACAGATTTCTCAGGAGCAAGTCAAGTGGTCTGATATTCCCATCTCTTGAAGAATTCTCCACAATTTATTGTGATAGACATAGTCAAAGCCTTTGGCATAGTTAATAAAATTTAGTTTAATACCAGCTACTTATCAAGGTCAGAAGCAGATACCCTAGCCAACATACTTTAATTATCTCTCTTCTGCACTGTTTGAGGACCCAAGCTCAGCCTTTAGTTTCTAATTTATTTTCAATACCTAGCTGAATACTTGTCACATTTCCTGAGGCTATGCAAATGAAAATACTGGTTATTGCTGCTGTTCAGTTGCGACGTCATGTCTGAGTCTTTTGCCTACACCAAGGACTGTGGTTCCCCAGCTTTTTCGGTCTGTGGGATTTCCCAGCCAAGGATACCAGACTGCGTTGCTATTTCCTTCTCTGGGGATCATCCTGACCCAGGGACTGAGCACGGCTCCTGTATTGGCAGGCAGATTCTTTACCACTGAGTCACCAGGGAAACCTGAAAATATCGAATTTAGCTCTAAAACTAGACTGAGTTCAAGGTATATTACCTTCCTATTGGTGCGTCTGAAGATGCACTCAGTTTCATTACTAAGAAAGTATTATTTACAACCATGTGCTCAAAACGTGCCAAACTATTAAGAAATGTACTCTCTTTACTTAACCGTTGCTGGTACCTGTTTGTCCTTTTCTAACGAGTATTCTTTGTTCCCTGGCTACTTGCCTCTGCATCCTGCCTGGTCAGCATTTTGCTCAATCACAACTGTGGTAATAAGAGGGCTGATGCCTCCAGTTCGCTTTGAGGCGGTAGTAATGCATTCCAGATTGAGTCCTAACAGTAATTGGATTCCCCTGTTAGGCAGAAAATAAATGCCATGACATTCCATACAATTTTTAACAAACATTATCCATAATACAAATGCCCCAAATTATATCATTAAAAACGTTAACACTGACTTTTGTGTGAGTCACATTCTCTTTGCAGTTTTGTTTTTGCTTCCATTCCAAGTCCTCCATTCTTTCATAAAGAGGCTTCAAAGTTATGAATCTGTAATAAGCTAAATTTTTTCTTTCCTTAGCCTATTTATGAATTCTATATTTGATAGTTTCTGGGCATTCACCAGTAACTCTGTTTTCCTATATTTATTATTTAGATATATCTCTTTATAAAATCATTTTCATGTTTTCCAGTTACTTTGAAGAAAATTTAAACTTTAAGTCACATTTTCCCTGACTCATTTATTTTACTTTATTTTTTTATACCCTTGCAATACTGAATTTCCCTCCTATACTTATATACTTTGAATAGATTCTTAATTCTAGTAATAAACAAAGAATGAAATATACTATTGACAATATATTTAATCATATATACCTAGTCTCAATTAACAGCTATGCAATTTTAGGTAAATTATTCTAACTTTCTATCTCTCATAATTCTTACCTGTTTGTAAGAATTTGCTAGAGTTTGTAAGGCTGCTAAGAGAACTGAAAGGCCTAAGCACATTTTTGATTGGTTTGGTATTTAGAGTAGTATCCANACTGGTGCTTCCTGAAGTGCATACAGACTGTCTCTTATACACATCTTCTCATAATTCTTACCTGTTTGTAAGAATTTGCTAGAGTTTGTAAGGCTGCTAAGAGAACTGAAAGGCCTAAGCACATTTTTGATTGGTTTGGTATTTAGAGTAGTATCCACTTACAAATACTTTCAATAAATTCCATGTAATATATAATGATCCTCTTCATAGTCTTTCTCATTAATCACTTACAAAATAAAATTTTAGACATGACTAGGGCTTCAAGGGAGAAGGCAATGACACCCCACTCCAGTACTCTTGCCTGGAAAATCCCATGGACCGAGGAACCTGGTAGGCTGCAGTCCATGGAGGTCGCTAAGAGTCAGACACGACTGAGTGACTTCACTTTCACTTTTCATTTTCATGCATTGGAGAAGGAAATGGCAACCCACTCCAGTGTTCTTGCTTAGAGAACCCCAGGGACGGGGGAGCCTGGTGGGCTGCTGTCTATGGGGTCTCACAGAGTCGGACACGACTGAAATAACTTGGCAGCAGCAGCAGCAGCTGCAGCAGGGCTTCAAGAGACAAAAAATTATCTTTGCATGATCAAAACCTTGTTGGTCATATTTGTAGACATTTAACATTAGGTTGTCTACCAAGGATCCTTTGAAATCATAGCACAGTCATTTACAATCCATAGGTTAATGTTTGCCAAGCTTAGGAACAAATTGTTAGATGAATTATTCATTTGTTCTATGTCAATACAATCATATTTGTGTATTTCCCATCTCCTTGATTAAAATATAATTTCTATAAAGGATACCTGTTTTGTTTACTTTTGTATCCTCTATGCCTTGCACAGTCTGGCACATACTAAGCATCCAATAAATAAAAATGTAATACATATATCAGTGTTTTGCTGCTAATAAGTTTAAAGAGTTTAACTGTAGACTTGACAATACTAATGATTTATGAGATTTTTTTCACACAATATGGTGTGTGCTCCTACTTTGTAATTATTAATTGAAAGGAGTTATATAAACACTACACTACTTACGAACCTGATCTAAATTATTGATAATATATGTGTGTTCACTTGCTGAATCATGTCCAACTCTTTGCAACCCCGTGGACTGTAGCCTGTCAGGCTCCTCTGGCCATGGAATTTTCTAGGCAAGAATACTGGATTGAGTTGCCATTTCCTCCTCCAGGGGATCTTATTGACCCAGGGATCAAACCTGCTTCTCCTGAGTCTCCTGTGTTGACAGATGGATTCTTTACAACTGTGCCACCTGGGAAGCCCATTGATAATAAACAGGTTAATTAAACTATAACAATAGGATCATTTTACTACAATTATTTTTATTATTCTAATGTGAAGATTGTGTCCCTGATTCACTAATTTTTTTTTAATCAGTAAAGAGGAAAAAAAAATCATGTTTTGAGTGTTTTCAAAGAGTCTAATTTTTAAGAATTATAGTGGAAATGAGCAGTTATAAACCCAAGTTCATTTTTTCTTAAGGTGTGCATTGATTAGTCAATTCAATTCAGACCATCAGAGAACAATATGCATAATGAAATCCTCAACTTTTGATATTTTAGAGTCAAATCAGTAAATGATAATATAAAAACTGATCTGAGACTATACACAGCCTAAGATTGATGCACACTTTGAAAATTTCTGAAAAGGCATTTTTTAAGAGTGTCTCAAAATAGAGTAATTCTTTGGATATTCTGTGATCTTTTACTCCATGGAATACAATCAAGGAATAGAAACAAAGTAAGAAGCAAATAAAATCTAAATTTGCCAGATAATTTGATGTTTTTATTTTGTTGCTACAGCCTTAGAGACCATCTTCTGAATTTCTTCGTGGAGGAACACTTGAGTTAATGGTTTGAAAATTGTTAGGCCCTTCGAGTGAATTTCAAGACAGCCAATCCTGTTCATAAGTATTTAGAATACATGCCAATTTCAGTTGTTGCCAGTTATTTGTATGACTTGCCTGGCTTAATACCACAGTAGATTGGGAAAATATCCAACAAAGCACCACTTTAGGATAGAACTGAATACCTGCAACACAATCAGATGTAAACGGAGAAGAAATTGGCCATGGTTTGGAGTGATGTGAATGACTAAAACATGGCTACACATCTTGAAGCATTGATTCATCTTATATAAATTGCAGATAACAAAAAACCTTAAAAATACGTGCTTTAAATTTCCTCCTAAGAAAACATAAAGTTAATTTGCTGTCAAATTGGAAAGTCTCACTAAAATGAAAACATGATGTTTGTATTGGAATAACCATAATTACACATGAATTCAAATATTTGGTTCATCACCATATTTCTTAATGTGTCTTTAACTAAGTCTAAGTGATATTAGTTATGACTCTTCAAAATGCAGCTTTCTTTCACTTTAAAAATGCAACTTTTGTTCTGTAATTCTTTCTCTAGCACAATATTCTTAAGCAGATAATACAATGAACCATCATTTGGTTCAGTCCCATTAGTCCCTAACTAATTTGTAATTCCCTTTTGATCTCCTATTTAGTTACAAATTACTGTACTGTGTTTTTAGTCTAAAAGAACTCCCATTTCTTCTCATGGCCTTTATTTGATTTGATTTAGATGACTTTGATTGTATCTATGTCTTTTTTATTTTTCCAATTTCAATTAAGTTTGCTTTTCTAATGAGGAATAGTATATCTTGTCTATAATTATAATCTAAATATAAAATGAAGATGACTTTTTAATCCTTTATTGTGTAAATACTTTTCTTAAACTTCACCATAGTTCTAAGTAAACATTTTTTCCTCCTTTTCTCAAAATTTCTAAAATCTGAACTATGTTGAATAGAAAATGCATTGCAATTATTTGGAATATAGTATTACTTGTAAGACTGAGTACTTTTTCCTCAGAGTTTTCTTCTCATAATAAAAGAATGTCATTCACATTCACAAGTAGTTTTCTTTTCTCATAATCAAAATTCTGTTAANAAATCTGAACTATGTTGAATAGAAAATGCATTGCAATTATTTGGAATATAGTATTACTTGTAAGACTGAGTACTTTTTCCTCAGAGTTTTCTTCTCATAATAAAAGAATGTCATTCACATTCACAAGTAGTTTTCTTCTCTCATAATCAAAATTCTGTTAATTAATCAGAAATGTTCAAACTATCTTGACTAGTAGCTTCACTGTTATTTTGATTAAATATATATATATAGGGTTAGCAAGCCAGTTTCTGAAGTTTTTCAAGTAGGTATACGGATTGTGCATATGATACACTTATAATTAGTATGACAATTATAACTATTACATCAGCAGTCAAACTTTCAAATACTATTTCCAAAATTAAAAATAACTGCTCTCCTCAGTATTCTAAAATAATTGCTATTTATTGTATTTTCTCTTTAATCTTGAAATTAGCAATGAATTTAATAAGTGTACCTAATACTGCAAAATAAAAACATACCATAAAAGAAACATCTTAAACTGTGCCCTTAGTGATTTTAAAAATTTTCATCACTATCCAGTTTTTTAAACTTCACTCTACTTGCTTCATTCAAAAGAGTTTATTAAGCAGAAAAATGTGATTATGTGTCTGTATGGGTTTATGGTATATGTCACTAGGTTAAATCTAGTGAAATCAGATAATCATGATGGTTTGATCACTCACCTACAGCCAGACATCCTGGAATGCAAAGTCAAGAGGGCCTTAGGAAGCATCATTATGAACAAAGCTAGTGGAAATGATGGAATTCCAGTTGAGGTATTTCAGATTCTAAAAGATGGTGCTGTGAAAGTGCTGTACTCAATATGCCAGCAAATTTGGAAAACTCAACAGTGGCCGAAGGAATGGAAAAAAGGTCAGTTTTCATTCCAGTCCCAAACAAAGGCAATGCCAAAGAATGTTCAAACTACCACACAATTTCACTCATCTCACATGCTAGCAAAGTAGTGCTCAAAACCAGGCTTCAACAGTATGTGAACTAAGAACTTCCAGATGTTCAAGCTGGATTTAGAAAAACCAGAGGAACCAGAGATCAAATTGTTAACATCAATTGAATAATAGAAAAAGCAACAGATTTCCAGAAAAACATATACTACTGCTGTATTTATTATGCCAAAGCTTTTGACTGTGTGGATCACAATAAACTGTGGAAAATTGTGGAAGAGATGGGAATACCAGAACAACTTAACTACCTCCTGAGAAAACTGTATGCAGGTCAGGAAGCAACAGTTAGAACTGAACATGGAACAACAGACTGGTTGCAAAGAGGAAAAGGAGTACGTCAAGGCTGTAATTGTCACTCTGCTTATTTAACTTCTATGCAGAGTATATCGTGAGAAATGCTGGGCTGGAAGAAGCACAGGCTGGAATCAAGATTGCTGGAGGAAATATCAATAACCTCAGATATGCAGATGACACCACCTTTATGGCAGAAAGTGAAGAGGAGCTAAAAAGCCTCTTGATGAAAGTGAAAGAGGAAAGTGAAAAAGTTGGCTTTTAAAGCTCAACATTCAGAAAACTAAGATCATAGTATCCTGTTCCATCACTTCATGGCAAATGAATGTTGAAACAATGGAAACAGTGGCAGAAACAGTGGCAGATTTTATTTTCTTGGGCTCCAAAATTACTGCAGATGGTGATTGCAACCATGTAATTAAAGTCGCTTGCCTCTTGGAAGAGAAGTTATGACCAACCTAGACAACATGTTAAAAAGCAGAGTCATTACTCTGCTGACAAAGGTCTGCCTAGTCACAGCTATGGTTTTTCCAGTGATCATGTATGGATGTGAGAGTTGGACTATAAAGAAAGCTGAGTGCCAAAGAATTGATGCTTTTGAATTGTGGTGTTGGAGAAGACCCTTAAGAGTCCCTTGGACTGCAGGGAGATCCAACGAGTCCATCCTGAAGGAAATCAGTCCTGAATATTCATTGAAAAGACTGATGCTGAAACTTCAATGCTTTGGCCATTGATGAGAAGAACTGACTCACTGGAAAAGACTCTGATTTTGGGAAAGATTGAAGGCAGGAGGAGAAGGGGATGGCAGAGAATGAGATGGTTGGATGGCATCACTAACTCAATGGACATGAGTCTGAGAAGCTCCAGAAGTTGGTGGTGGACAGGGAAGCCTGGCATGCTGTAGTCCATGGAAGCACACATAAGTCGGATACGACTGAGTGACTGAACTGAGACTGAGATAAATCTATCAAAGCAGCATTCCCAAAATATGCTTCAAAGGTTTTGATTTTTCATTAGCATTGATATTAATGAATGTTTTTAGCAGCGAATTTAATACAATTATCCTTACTGTAGGAATTCAATTATGTCTAATGCATCTAATGTACATAGTTTCAAGACTATATTGTCTCAAATTGTGTAAAATTCACAGGTATATTCTGTGCCATATTTCCNTTCATTAGCATTGATATTAATGAATGTTTTTAGCAGCGAATTTAATACAATTATCCTTACTGTAGGAATTCAATTATGTCTAGTGCATCTAATGTACATAGTTTCAAGACTATATTAGTCTCAAATTGTGTAAAATTCACAGATATATTCTGTGCCATATTTCCTCAACATTTTCAACACAAATTATTTTATCTAGGTATGTCATTCAAATAAACTGGAATGGTCTTCAGGAAAAACTAATATAAATAAACAGATTTCCTTTTGTAGTTCATGCAACCGAAATAGTAAAACTCACAGTGTTGTGGTAATTAGCTAATAGTTAATGATTTCCTACTCCTGTTGTTAATATATTTTAATTTTTATTTTCAAATTTTCCATTTTCTAATGTATTCAACTTATTTTTTTGTTTAATCATTAGGTTTCATCTGACTCTTTATGACTCCATGGGTTGCAGCATGCTAGGCTTCCCTGTCCTTCTATATCTTCTGGAGTTTGCTCAGATTCATGTCCATTGAGTCAGTGATCCTATCTAACCATTTCATCCTCTGTTGCCCTGATCTCCTTTTACCCTCTGTCTTTCCCAGCATCAGGGTCTTTTCCAGTGATTCGGCTCAAATTTCATTAATTTTTTAGTTAGGCAACAATTCATAATTTTTCTAAAACATATACATTGTGCATACTATATATATATGTATATAAAAGTTGTTCTACTACACTTGATAAAGGCTTGAGAAAGAACATAAAAAGAAAAGGTGGAGAAATTGGAAAGAATAAACTAAATGAATTGGGAACACTAAATATGAATTTAAAAGTTAAACAAAGTAGAATAAAGTTAATGATTATCATCTAGCCCAGTTGTTTTTAAACATGACTGCTCATTAGAAACATATTTGGAGCTCTGGAGTTAAAAAAAAAAAAAAATAGCTGGCTGTTTGTATTTAAAAAAAAATATTCAAGCTAATTCTGATATGCATCTGGAATTTAAAAAGTGATTACAGGTTTTTCTATTAAATTGTAGTTTTAATGATATGAAATTCTATTATTTTTCTGTTAACCTATCATGATTCAATAGTATTATGCAATAGTTTCATAATCAAAATAGTGAAAGATGTTTATCAGTTTTCACAACCAATAGCCAGGCAAAAAATAAATATTATTAAAATTGCAAGCCATAATGGAAACATGATGAACTTAACAATATAAAACAGCTAAATACAATTTGGGGGTCAAGCAGAGTGATGTGGTAAGTGGAAGTACATACATGCACATGTTTTCATCCACCCAGCCAGTCTCTGTCTTTTGGTTGGTGTATTTAATCCATTTACATTTAAAATAATTATCGCTATGTATGATTCTATACATAACAGGGCTTCCCTGATGGCTAAGATAGTAAAGAATCTGCCTGCAATGTGAGAGACCTGGGTTCAGTCCTTGGGTTGGGAAGATCCTCTGGAAAAGGGAACGGCTACTCACTGCAGTATTCTTGCCTGGAGAATTCCATGGACAGAGGAGACCTGCAGGCATGACTGAGCGACTTTCACTTTCCTATTACCATTTCTTAGTTGCTTTGGGTTTATTTTCTACAGGTCTCCTCCTTCTCTTCTGTTTCTTGCTTAGACAAGTTCCTTTAGCTTTTGTTGTGAAGCTGGTTTGGTGGTGCTAAATTCTCTTAACTTTTGCTTGTCTGGGAAGTTCACCTTCAAATCTGAAGGAGAGTCTGGCTGGGTAGCATATTCTTGGTTGTAGGTTCTTCCCTTTCATAACTTAAAATATATTGTGCTGTTCCCTTTTCATTTGTAGTTACTACTGAGAAATCAGCTGGTTGCCTGATAGGAGTTCCCTTGTATGTTATTTAATATTTGTAATTATTTTAAATGTGTTGCTTTTAATATTTTATCTCTGTGTTTAATTTTTGTCAGTTTGATTACTATATGTCTCGGTGAGTTCCTGCTTCAGTTTATCCTGCCAAGGACTCTCTGTGCATCCTTAGTTGACTATTTACCTTCCTATTTTAGGGCAGTTTTCAGCTATTATCTCCTCAAATATTTTCTCAGGTCCTTTCTCTCTCTCTTCTCCTTCAGGCATCCCTATAGCGTGAATGTTGGTGCCTTTAATGTTGTCCCAGAGGTCTCCTAGACCATCTTCATCTCTTCACATTCTTTTTTCTATATTCTGTACTGTGGTGGTGATTTCCACCAATCTGTCCTGTAGATTATTTACCTGTTGTTCTGACCCAATTATTCTGCTATTGATTCTTTCTAATGTATTCCTCATCTCTGCTTGNATGTTGGTGCCTTTAATGTTGTCCCAGAGGTCTCCTAGACTGTCTTCATCTCTTCGCATTCTTCTTTCTATATTCTGTACTGTGGTGGTGATTTCCACCAATCTGTCCTCTAGATCATTTACCTGTTGTTCTGACCCAATTATTCTGCTATTGATTCTTTCTAATGTATTCTTCATCTCTGCTTGCTTGTTCATTCGTTCCTTTAGAGAGCTAATGTTGGTAAATATTTCTTTCCCTATCTATTGTTTTCCAGAGATCCTTGATCAACTTCAGTGTCTTTGTCTTAATTTTGAGTTCTTTTTCTGGAAGATTGCCTATCTCCCCTTTATTTCTGGGATTTTATCTTGTCCCGTATCTGGGACATAACTTGCTGCTTTTTCATGCTGATTATATTTCTGTAATATGCTTTTTGTTTTAGCTGCTGTGGGGCTGTGGTTCTTCTAGTTTTTTTCTGTCTGCTCTCTGATGGAGGAGGCTAAGAGGCTTGCTTAAATTTCTTGATGGGAGGGGTTGGTGATGGTAATGCTGAACCTTTATCTGGTAGCCAACCTTGCTCATTTCAGTTCAGTACAGCTGCTTAGTCCTGTCTGAATCTTTGGGANCACCTCATGCGAAGAGTTGACTTGTTGGAAAAGACTCTGATGCTGGGAGGGATTGGGGGCAGGAGGAGAAGGGGACGACAGAAGATGAGATGGCTGAATGTTATCACTAACTCGATGTGAGTCTGAGTGAACTTGGGGAGTTGGTGATGGACAGGGAGGCCTGGCGTACTGCGACTCATGGGGTTGCAAAGAGTTGGACACGACTGAGCGACTGAACTGAACACTGAAGATGGAGGTACAAAGTAATGGATATTTTGAGGAAGTCAGAGGCATGAGATAGAAGCATGAAGCTTAGCCTTACCATGAAGAATCTCTAGCTGCTCCTGGAGAGAAGGGCTGGTCATGATGGCCCATGAAACTGTGTCTACCACATCACCACTGAGAGGCAGAGCTCATGTGTTCAAGAAAGATTCCCTCCAGTAAAGTTCCAAGGAAACTGACTATAGCCCAGGCACGGCATGCTTGAGATGAACAACCTTGGTCATTTGCAAGACTCAGACCCCAGCCCTCCTATCCCCCAAACCCCTGGAGTGGGTTGCCATGCCCTCCTCCAGGGGATCTTCCCAACCCAGGTATCGAACCCAGGTCTCCTGCATTGCGGGCGGATTTCAGGAGGACTTGTTTCTCAGACATGCACATGGATGGGGCAAATGCTGCCAGCATCTCACTGCACTGTTTAGCTGGAGGTTCAAGGCTAGGCCCTGTCTCCCAGAGAAGAGATGTGCCAGTGCTCCCCTCAGCCATGATTGCTGAGTATCCAGGAGGGGGCTGGAGCCAAAGTTCTGCCACATCATCGAGCTATTTGATCTCAGCCTCTGATCACACCAGGGGAAGGGCTGGTTGGTCCCTAGTTACACAGTTTAAATGCCTCATAGGCCAAGAACAGTTTCTTCTCTGGAAGTCTGACTTTCAGGCCTGCTGGAATTTTATGTATGACACTTGCCTGAAACGTGCCAAGGACAAGGGGAGACCTCTCACACCTGTTACCGCTTCTCTCTTTGTAAAATTTCCCTAAAACACTTCTTGGTCATTTGTCTTTCTTTGCACAGCAACTTCCACATCCTCCCCCAGGGCTCAGTTGGGGATGGAATTCTATGATATAAAGAATGCAGAGTGATGCTTTCACCATTAATTACCTAATTCATTGATCCATCCATTCACCATTGTTTGGTGCTCAGCAAGTGCCAGGTGCAGCAGACACAACAGTGCGTGGAGAATGAGGTCCCTGTCCTGGAATGACTCACAGTCTAGAGCGGTTGGCTAGCTGAGCAGGCGACGGCTCAGACTTCTTCCCTGGCTCAGTTTCCATCGCTGTGAAATTAGTCACAAGGAAACATTCAACTCCTGTTCATGTGTGCTGGGCTGACCAACTCACTTGGAGGATAACCGCCAGCAGTTTTACAATCCCATGCTGGCTTCTCTCCACCTTCCAGTGTGTGATTGGGCTTCTTCTACACTCTAGTCCTTGATGTGTATCCACAAAAAACAAACTTATTTTAATATCAGTCTCAACAAGACTTGCGAAGAATGCAAATGGAAGACACTGCATAGCTAACATAACTTTTGAATTATCTCTATGAACGTCTGGCCTTATACAGAAGCATATTAAAAAAATAATGAGTTATCCATGAGAAGTCTGAGGCAGGCAAAGAATTTCTAAAACTACATATTATTTAGCGTATAATAATATTCTGAGTTTCTTTCTTTTTTTTTTTTTAGGAGAATCAGATTCTCTCTGCTGAACGCTACTTGTTCTAGCTATTACCAAAATCAAATGACAAAACATTTTCACAAATATGTAAAGAAAATTCCTTTTGATATATGTTTATCATCTATCCACCCACCTATTCAACTTCCAATCTACCACTTTTCTCCCCATCCATGTGTAGTTATCAATGAGTACACAGTCTGTAGAGACACAAAGGTTGGCTGTTTGCTTGGTTCTAAGTTCTGATTGGATAGAGAAATGGGTATTTCCAGCACCTGTTAAAGGAACTTCTGGTTTGAACACAAAAAATGTAATTACGTATTATAATTTACAAGAGGCTTTTCCTTGAAAGAGCTTTTACTATAAAGATATTTTAAAATAAAGATCCTCACAGTGAAAATCTTTTTTAACTAGAAATTGTTATAGACTGAATTTTAATTTACTTTGTATCCTGTGAGATTCATGAAACATAGGTACAAATAACAATCAGGGCAGAAACATTATATTAAAGTTCAGCAGAATCCTGTTAAGAGGGTTTGACTCACTCCTGGCTACCACAGACCTTAACATCTGGAATCGTCACTCTGAAATGGAAACCAGACATTATCCTTTGCCCCGACACTGGCAATACCAGCAGTTAATTGAAGTCTCGTTATTAATTCATTGAACACATTTTGTAATGGCTGAGAATGTTTTAGGTACTGCTAACTCTCTTATTAATAATATTCAGAGTAAAAAGCCTTTAAATGTTTACCAAGTGCCAAACAGTGTGCTAGGTACTTTACATAAATCATCTCATTTAATACAATCCCACCAACTCTAGGAGGCGGGTGCTACTGTATATATTTTGCAGAAATGGAAATGAAGGTCTAAAGTGGCATTGTGTGTGTGTCTCATTGTATCTTGGCTTTTGTAAATAAGGATGATAGCACATTTCTTTTTACTGCTGAATAATAGTCCATCGTCTGGTTGTACCATGGTTTGTTTATCAATATGCTTCTATAGATTTTTTGTTTTATATTGGAGTATAATTGATTTACAATGCTGTGTTGGTTTCAAGTGTACAGCAAAGTGATTTAGGTATACATATACATATATCTGGGCTTCCCTGGTAGCTCAAATGCTAAAGAATCTGCCTGCAGTGAAGAAGGCCCTGGGTTCGATCCCTGGGTTGGGTAGATCCCCTGGAGGAGGGCGGGACAACCCACTCCAGTATTCTTGCCTGGAGAATCCTCATGGACAGAGGAGCCTGGCGGGCTGCTTAGAGCCCATGGGGTCACAGGAGTCAGACATGACTGAGCAACTAAGCACCCATACATGTAGCTATTCTTTTTCAGATTCTTTTCTCACAGAGGTGATCACAGAGTTCAATTTACTCCTTTTAAAAATCATATTTTTGACTTCCCAAACTTCTCCTCTGACGTAAAAAACTTCATAGACTCTGCTAGCCACAGCCAGGTAATTTAAGAAAACAATGTCGGAGGGTATTTATGACTGACAATGGTGTCATGGGTTACTTCTCCAGGATAGGATGTTTGTCTTTTGATAGAGTTCCCATCACCTCAAGGAGGAGTTTGTGATGAGGAAGTCCAGGAGTGCAAGGATCACCAGGAGGATCTTGCAGGGGGAAGATGGCCTCTCGATGCCTCTGGGATCACAGCAGAGGGGGCACCTCATCCCCAGAGAGCGGGCAAGCTAAGATTCTTTGAGCACCAGCCTGATGCCACACTTTGGGTCCATTAGTACCCTCACAGTTAGTATGTTGGGATTCATGAATGGAAACCACAGAAAAGGTCTTGGCTTACTTTCAGCTGGGCAGTATTAATATTAATCACAAATCAGCTTGATGAGCTAGAAAGGTTACGGCTCAAACCTGTTGTTTTGTAGAATGCACACAAACCTGGAGGAGTATTCATTTCAAATAGTGTTTACTTTGCCTGGCATCTGTTTGTTCAGAACTTATTAAAGGAGACTTTTTTTTTTGGTTTTACCATTTGGGTCACAATGGTTATTACCGACCCCTGAGCTACTGAATGTTCCCAGATTACTGAATCATCGCATTTAATCTAGTGATGCTGAAACTATACTTCTAGTTATAATAGTGTACAGTATAATTATTTAAAAACTGATGATCGTTGTATGTATAATGTGATAAAAGAATTTTTGTTTCAGTCCATTTAACCTTATTAGGCTTCCCGGGTAGCTTAGTGGTAAAGAATCTGCCTGCCAATGCAGAAGATGAGGGTTTGATCCCTGGGTCAGAAAGATCCCCTGCAGAAGGAAATGGCAACCCACTCCAATATGCTTGCCTGTGAAAATCTCATGGACAGAGGAGCCTGGTAGGCTACAGTCCATGGAGTCGCAAAAGAGTGGGACATAACTTGGCAACTAAAGAATAACAACAACCTTATTAGAGTGTGATTCTGTAAATATTATCACTGAAACAAATGTAAGTCAGAGCACAGTACTCTTCGGCTGAAATCCCTCCAATGTCTTCCTACTATTCTTTGCGTAAAATCCAAACTCCCTTCACTGTTTTCAGATCTTGATCTCATCTGGTTCCTGCCTGTCCCTCATTCTATCTCTACCTGTTGATTCACAGCCAGACATTCGGAGTTCCTCTGTTCATTTAACTTACCCATTTGCTCCTGCCAGGGACTTTGTACCATCTATTGTTTTTGCCTGAGCAGCTCCGCACGTGTCTCCTTTTCATGTCGTGCAAGTCTCAGCTAAATGCCATTCCCCAGAAGAGCTTTCCCTGACTCCTCTGGGGGAGGAATGTTCAAATATGGTCATTCTCTATCACTGCTTCATTCATAACATTTCTCAGTAGCTGAAATTATCTTGCTCCTTTATTATATGGTCTATTCCTCTTGCTATGCCTATAAACTTTGTGAAAGAAGAAACCTGGTCTGTGTCGCTCAGTGTGCTGTTGGCATGTAGTTCATGCTCAGTAAAAATCTGGAGAATGACTAATTGCATGGATACTACCATGGGTGGTAATTTTTGTTTTCCAGGTTTGTTTCTATCTTGTGAGTGTGTGTGTGTGTGTGTGCACTTTTGGGGGGAAGCATTTCACTGTTCTTTCTTTTGTTGTCACCTCTGCTACCAGGTAGCCCATGGCAGTACATTGGCTGCTTCGGTTTCTGCCTTCTCCAGGGCTTAGTACAACACTTGGCACCTAGTAGATAGCTCATTCATGTTGTTGAGTGAGCGGATAAGTTTGTAGGAAATTCTGACGAACTGCTTTAAAAACCAGGCTATGCCATGTTGACATATAATCCAACAACATGAACGTTGGTCTCTAGAGAAGCTGTAGTTTCACCAGCTTTCCAAAGTCTTTGCTGACTCCTCCTTCTCCAGTGAGTGTATGAGTGGGGTGCAGGCTGCCAAAGAGGCAGATAGAAGAATGGCTGACTTAACAGAGGAGCCTTGTCGTTCCAGCTTCCCTGGTGAAATAAATGATGGCAGCCTACATCAGGGACTTGCCCTACGGTCCTGCGTTGTGCTGGGAGGACGGGAGAAGGACTGACATTTCTTGAATGCCTACCAAGTGCAAGGCAGTATGTTAGGTGCTACACATACCTTATGTTAGTTAGTTGTGACAATACTACTGTGAAGAGTTATTTTTTACCGCTTTTAATTTTTAAAATATGTGAGTCAGAGATTCAGAATATTGTTACTCACCCAACTTTACATAGGTGATAGGGGCAGAACCAGGATTGCATCTTCTTTCTGACTCCAAAGAGTGTGCTCTTTGTACCATAGGCACCAAAAGAGAGGAAGAAAAAAAGAAAAACAACCAAATAGCAAAGAAGTCCCCTCCTATATGGTCCATTTGGGTTAAGAGTCGGACACTACTGAGCAACTTCTGTTTCTTTTCTTTCTTTCTTCTGAAACACAGGTGGTCTCAGATAGAGTTATCCTAGTAAATTATTCACATATTTGTCCTAATAATTTTGAGATGGTGGACTATTACCTATTCTCTAATGGAAGTCATCATCTCGTGAGAAGGGCCAGGAGTGAAGGTGGGCTGGGGAATTTCTGGAAGGGTGACAGCTCAGGGAGCAGCACTGGGTGGGCTGAGAGACTGTGGGCAATGAGAACGGAAGGGCGGTGGTCTGAGGAGTGTGCCAAGCTGTGTCCACCTGACATTTTGTAACAGGTATTTGGAAGGGAATTTACTAGGAAGTCTGACTGGCAGGCTGATTGGAGGATGGTAAGTGTGAGACAAGCATGATGGGGTGGTTACATGTAAGGGATCTAAACCAGATGCTTAGGGTTAATTACCCCTTCTGCTATTCACAGTCTTGTAACCCTGGGGAAGTTACTTACTTCCCTGTACCTCACACTCTTTATCTATAAAAACAGTGCTAACTGGTGTTGCATATTACCCTTGGGTGTTGTAAAGAGTAAATGAAGTTTTCCCATACACGGTGCCTGGAATTAGTGATTCATAAATCTCAGCCCTTGGTGTGTAACTGCCCAAGCCACTTGAACGTCTCAATCAGCCATCAGCCGGTGACAAGCTGTGAGTCTCATGTGGTCATTTTACTGTGCATGGAATCAGACCAGATGGTTTGGTGCTTGATGGTGGGGACAACTAGGGTAAAAAGAAAGAGTCTCTTTTGGAGCTGATCAGCTCGCTAGAGTTTGGGTTTGTGGGGCTCCTCATAGCCAGGGTGTAGGACCTTTCTGACTAAAACGAACTTCTATTTTGCTCTTGCAACTCTGCTATTAATTAACCTTAGTGTCACCAATAACTTTTTCTGTTTGAGAAAAGGAAAAATTTCAACTACCTGAACTATGTACTAGTTCATCTTATTTAAGATGAGATTGGTTATGTGCCAATTTCAAATTTTAGTTATGTGTAGATGAGCTTCCATTGTATTTGACAAATGATGACAATCTCCTTATATGACAGTTAAAAGCAGAATGGGGGCATCGTTCCTTTCATAGATCTTGGAATTTGAAATTTTTCTAATGTTGGTTCCTCACGTTGATTCTGAGATACATGTCTTATTATTTTCATTAATATTATCTTACTTGTAGTGCCTTTGTTTTGAGACTGCTGCTTTGTCTTTTGTAGTAATTGCACTCCTATTCTTTGTGCATTGTGATTCCCAGACCCAGTAGCAGGATGCATTATACGTTGATCTGCTTTTCGATAATCAACTTAAACGGTGATGATGGGCTGCAATGTATTTGGGTTGGAGCAAAACGTTCATCCTGATGAAATGTAACTTTATGAAAGAAGTGCTCCTAATCCTCTCAAGTACTGAGCCAGGTCATCACGGGTAAATGGGAGGTATTTGAGGGTTCTTCTCTTCTTTTTTTCCCTTTTCCTTTTTTTTTTCTCCCCCAGAACATGTTAGGTACATCAGCTGTTAGCAAGAACATTATTAAAAGTCATGTCAGCTCAGAGTTATTGCTGTTTTCTGAAGAAAAGATAAATGTATTTATTTTTAAATCTGGACATACGAAGGTTTAAAAAAATATTGTTGTAGAGTTCTCCTGGCTACTTTTACTTAGCTTTTTTTCCAAGTTTTGGGCTGGAGAAACTTAAAAATGTCTCCATGCCAAAGTTAAATGTTAAATGAAAACCTTGTGTCTGAGGAGCTCCAGGATTAATAAACTGTGCAAAATAGGTAAGATCTCAAATCGCGCGCGTGAGACATTTCTAAAGGGAATGGGGCTGCGTTGTAAATGGTGTCAGTTCTGAGCTGTGGGATAAAAACCCACAGGGAAAAGACGGACTATGGCTCATTTTAGGCTCGGAGGAGGCACCAGCTCTTTGAAGCTATAGAGGTACTACACTTATCGTTGAGTTGAGCTCAGTACAGATTTGAAGGAGTTAAAGAAATTAATGCTTTACACAAATGTGCAATGTGATATCATAAGTCTCCCTCCCCAGGAAGACATCATCTTCAACTGTTAGTAGCACTGGCTTCCTAAAGTCAAACCCAACTACTATGGTGAATATTAATTTTATTAGCCCCATATTTTGCCTCAAGATCTATTATCTTTTTTTCTCAAGGAAAACACTAGGGGCAAGTGAAGTATCGTTGAAAGATTATATAATGAACCAGAAATATAAAAGTTTGGTTTTCATTTCCTATTAATTCTAGTGATGTTTCATCCCAGCCTTGAATGCATGGATTGGTGGAGCTGTTTGAGTTTCACTTCTTTCTTGTGAAGCGTGCTGCAGTTGCTGGGGGCCTTGTACTGAGAGGGGCCTTCAAGGCAGAAGGCTGTGGGCTGGAGAGTCTGCACTGCCTGGATTTGGATCCTGGCTCTGCCACTTACCATCTGTATAACTTTAGGAACCTCCTCTCTTTAGCCTGGAAAATGGAAATAATTCTTTGGGGGATCATATTAGATAACAAGCAACTAATAGGGACCTGGTAAGTAGCACAAACTCAAGAGAGGGTAGCTCTTATGATAAGGATTTATATAGCTTTTCATTTTTTCTATTACCATAGTTCCAGGATACAATAGGATATTAACATATCTTTAACCAGCTGATTCTAGTATCTTAGGCACATCCATAAACAAAACCATCCTTAAAAGATATAAGCTATCCTGGGTTTGTTGAGCAAGCGTCTGATATTTGTAACTGCTTGCCTTGAATGATGTTTGAAACACCTTCCTGAAACAAAAATGTAATTTTGATACTTTTGAGTAAGCATCAGAAGAGAAGTCTGTTGTGTTGGATTGAGGATATTGAGGATACCTGGAGGAATTAAAGTAAAATTAAGGA
The DNA here is from genome assembly GCA_006410735.1 of Raphicerus campestris. NCBI lineage: Eukaryota > Metazoa > Chordata > Mammalia > Artiodactyla > Bovidae > Raphicerus > Raphicerus campestris. The sequence continues at coordinate 466,925 of SJYW01015176.1, forward strand.
AAAACTGTAATAAGCCAATGAGACTATGTGGAGAAATTTACAGAACAGGAGAAAGCTGTGAAATGTTAACATTCTTAGCCTGGAAGCCAAAAACTCGAACACAACCGAAAGGAGTTAAAGGACCAACTGAACATTACTCTGGTTACCTTGCCAGAAGGAACTGCTGCCTTATGCTAGTGATATTACAATGGGAAACTTACGTGCCAACGAGGTAAGCAGTAACTAGAAGTAGTACCATGAGTGTTCCAAGCTTCACTGTGAAGACTGGCCTGGGGAGGAGTCTGGGAAGGGTTCATACAGCAAAGGTTAAGATCTTGAAGAAAGGAATTTGGGCTCCAAAAAATATTAAAACTGGAGTGTGTGCTTTGGAACATTTTGGATATGTAGTCCTGCTGTAATTTCCTCTGGCTTCATTGAGTAAACAACAGAAAAAAAATAAGGATTCCCACTGCACTATCTGTCTTTGCTGAACGGATGCAGTGTTGGTCTGGGAACTGAGCAGCTTATTTCCTTGGTGTTTCCTGTGGGACTCTTAAGTAATTGTGGCAGACTACAGCTAAGACTGACGTGTCTGCTCCCTAAATTCTTAGAAGGGTGAAACCTGCTCCGAGGAGAGAGAAGGAGAGTGAGTCAGCTGATTCTGTGATGGCCAAGACTTTGCCTCTGAGAACCATATTTTCATGACAGAACTTAATATATTGCCTATGCTCAGTGGCTAATGCAGCAGGTATTATATTTTATTATTCCTGGTTGTGCTTTGTTAACTATTATTATCAATAACTGTTCCCTTAACCATTAAGAAAAAATATGGCTAACTACTTTATCAATTCCTAAAAATATAATTATTTTATATGTTGAATGAAACTGTATTTGTTTTTAAATTATGGAATGGTTTGGCATGGCAGCTAACATTCATGGAGAACTTACTATCTGGGGCTTCCCTTGTGGCTCAGAGGGTAAAGAAGCTGCCTGCAATGCAGGAGACCTGGGCTCGATCCCTGGGTCAGGAAGATGCCCTGGAGAAGAGATTGCCAACCCACTCTAGTATTCTTGCCCAGAGAATTCCACGGATGGAGGAGCTGGCGGGCTATAGTCTATGGGGTTGCAAAGAGTTGGACACGACTGAGTGACTAATACACACTGAAAATATTTTATATTAATTAATTCATTTAACTACTTTGTGTTGATTAATTTAATTCTTAGAAAATCCCCCCTGAGAATGCAAGGTATTATGATAATCATTCCTATTTACCTATAGAGAACTGGGCATAAAGGGTTTAAATAACATGCCCCAAATCTCAAAGTTAGCAAGTAGCTAGTTAGAATTTGAACTCGAGGAGGCTGCCTCCAGGGTCTAGGCACTTAACTGCTACAGCATATCACTTCTTTGAATGTGAATTTTGAATATAGAATAGACTCTGGAGCATACATAAACTTTCCATATTAATGTCCACCCACAACAGTTGCATTTGGAGTTTTTATGCAAATATTATTCTGCTTTTTATATTCATTGAACAGACAGATTTAAACTCAGGATTATCAAAGAATATAGCAAAATTTTATTTATTTAAAAACTTCTGAACACCTCTTGTATATAAGGTACTCTATCTAGTAAGAACTGAAAATAACAAAAAATGAAACCCAGCCCCTAATTGTTTGTGAACCTTACAGATTAGAATAAGCAAAATTTTAATGCACAAAGTTCTAAGAAAAACTTCCATTAGCTGTTGAGAGAATTTGGGGACTGTTATAGTTTCCTTGACTTTTTTTTTTTTTAATGATGTACTAGTCAACAGTTTGTTTTGAAAGTGACTCTAACAATTTTAGTATCATTAAAAACCATTGTTGCTGTTTAGTGGCTGAGTCATGTCCGACTCTTGTGTAGCTCCACGGACTTTAGCCCACCAGGCTTCTCTGTCCATGAGATTTCCCAGGCAAGAATATTGGAATGGGTTGCAATTTCCGAGAATTCTCTAGGGGATCTTCCCAACCCAGGGATGGAACCTGTGTCTCCTGCTTTGGTAGGCAAAGTCTTTACCACTGAGCACGAGGTAGGCTCAATACACAAATTGTAGTGGGCTTAATACCAAGTCCTTAGTTCCATATTGCACTTCATGGTGATGGCTATGAGACACTTTTCTCTTCCCACAGAAAGCAGAATGGGGAAGCGGAGGGTGAGAATGGCTAAGTTGTCCAGTCCCTGGGTGGTGGGACATCCCAATAAGCAGTAGAATGTGTTGCTAGCGAGCAGACTCTAGTGATGCACAGTGTTCAAATCCCCGCTCTGACTCTCATTACCTGTGTGACCTTGGGTAAGGCTTAATCCCCCCCACCCCCGCCACATCTTTTTATGCCTCACTTTTCTCCTATATAAAGTGAAGATAATAATAATAACTTTCATAAGGCTTTTGTGTAGATTAAATGGGTAAATGTAGATACAGTGTTTAGAATAATGTCTAGCACAGAGTAAGCGTTACGTAAGCTGTTTTGTTGCTATCATTACTGATAGAGGCAGGAGTGAATTCAGGGCATTAGGCAGGCAGGAGAATCAAAGTGTACCTCACTTGAAACGCGTGTAAACCCAAGGAACCCTGTCTCTCCTCCCTCCCATCTCCCAGAGTACATTTCTCTGGCTCTTGCTTGCTTCATCCTCTAAGGAAGTTTATGACAATGACATGTGTGCTTATTCTCCTTCCTCTTAAAGTTATTTCTACGTTAGATTATAATCCATTGTTAACGACGTCTCCTTTCGAATATTTAACAGATTCTATTTCTTCACTGGCTTTGGACCACAAAAACCAGAGCAGGTAATCAGATGACTGGGCTTACAATTCAAAGAGCAAATTGCATAATCAGTGATATTGAGGTGTAGAAGCCTTGCCTTATGAGAAACCATGGATCTGGAGCCTCTAGTTCTAAATATCCTTCTTTTTTTAAAATTTAAATTTATTTATTTTAATTGGAGGCTAATTACTTATTGTATTGGTTGTAAAGTAATTAGCCTCCAATTAAAATAAATAAATTTAAATAAAAAATAAGGATATTCTGAGATGCCTTTCATTGTGACTTGGAAGCTATGGATTAAAAAGTGTCCAGTATAAGGTTAACCCTCACTTAGCCATTACAACAAAGGGGGCATTAAGTCCAAGCACTACTTCCATCAAGCTAAGCGAGACCTCTGCCTTGACCTCCCTGAAGCTGTCCTGCCTCCATCTGCCGTGGGGGTAAGGAACCCAGAGATTGCACTGCCCGGAGCCCACTCCCTTCTACACAAGACCCTAGCGTTCTCTACCCAGATGAACCTGAGCTCCTTCTAGTGACTCTGAAGGGTTTTTCTCAGGGCTCAGGCTCCTGAGGTGGATTGTCCCTCTGGGCCCAATGAGGGGCCAGGGAGAAGCTGCTTGCTGGGGAGTGTGGATGGAGTTGTCTGTGCAGGTGGGGTGTTCATGTGCCTGGCTGTGAAATCTCTTGTGGTCCGCGGCCAAGCTGGAGGTGAGAACAAATGAGCCAGGGGTGGGCTGACCTCCCCATGCCTCTGTGTCCTTGTGCAGCACCTCAAGGAGTCTGAGAATTCCAAATCTGAACATGGACTTTCAGGTTGCCATGAATGTATACTTGCCAAGAAAGAGGATAGAACATGGAGCTTTTGACATTTTGTCAGTCTGATCCATAACTTTTAAATACTTAAATGTAGTATGTGAGAGCCTCCATTTATAATAACACACGTTAAGAGTGGGCCTAATTAACATGGATACACACACAAAAAATTCTGTGCTAGCACTATTCACAATAGCCAAGACATGGAAGCAACCTAAATATCCATCAACAGAGGAACAGATAAAAATGTGGCACATATGTACAGTGGAATATTCGTCAAACATAAAAAGAAACAAAATTGGGTCATTTGTAGAGATCTGGATGGATCTAGAGAGTTTCATACAGAGTGAAGTAAGCCAGAAAGAGAAAAACAAATATTGTATATTAACGCATACATGCAGAATCTAGAAAAATGGTACAGATGACCTAATTTGCAAAGCAGAAATAAAGGCACAGACATAGAAAACAGATGTATGGATACCAAGGGGAAAGAAGTGGGAGGAAATGGGAGGCTGGGAGAGACACATATACACTATTGATACCACGAATAAAATAGACAATGAGGGGAACATGCTGTGTGGCATGGTGAACTCTACTTAATGCACTCTGGTGACCTAAATGGGAAGGAAATCCAAAAGGGAGTGCACATATGCATGTGTATGGAAGATTCGTTTTGGTATGCAGTAGCAGCTAACACAACATTGTAAAGCAGCTACACTCCAATAACACCGACTTTAAAAAACTGAAGGAAAAGTCAGGATCAAAAGTGAGAAGCTTTACTTTAGAAATTGTCTTGAAAAGTGAATCAGAAAACTTGGAAAAGCAGGAAAATCCCCAAATGAAAGCCACCTCCTGCAAGCACACACACACACATTCCATGATAAAACGTCCGTGATTTTCTTTGCTGACACAGGAAGGCTCAAGAAATAGAGCAGATTGTTCAAAGGCAAAGGTGAAGTCGCTCAGTTGTGTCCGACTCTTTGTGACCCCATGGACTGTAACCTACTAGGCTTCTCCGTCCATGGGATTCTTCAGGCAAGAATATGGGAGTGGATTGCCATTTCCTTCTCCAGGGGATCTTCCTGACCCAGGGATTGAACCCAGGTCTCCCGCACTGGAGGCAGATGCTTTAACCTCTGAGCCACCAGGGAAGCCCCTACAAAAGCAAAAGCCGAGAAGAACTAACAAAATACCAGGAATAGCTATCCACTACCATTTTTATTCTTTTTTTTTTTAATCTTGCAAATAAGATTTCTGAAAAGGAAAATATGATCATAATTAATAAGTTAAAAGCAATAATGGGACAGTTTCACTGGAATAAAAAGCAGAAGAAAGCAGGGGGAAAACCCCCAGACATTGATTGCACCCAACTGGGTGTGTATCTATCTGCCCTTTGTCAGTTAAAGTTTGGTGTCTGAGAATTATTGCTGGAATATCTGGAATTCTTAATAAAAATTCCAGGAAACCTGGGGGCTTCTGGGCAGCATATGTGAAGTTAAGAGACAAGAAATATTTCATCTTCTGTGAAAGTCAACAAGAACAAAGAACAAGGTGTTAGCAAGCTAGTGGCTAGGTGAGCCGAGTGAGTCTGTTTTCTTTTCGTGTTTGTTATGCTTTCTCTAAATGTCTGAAGCCAAAGCTTTTTAGAGAAAGGAGAGTGCCTCTTCCTTCTCCCCACTAAGTTTCTGGGGGGAAGTTGCCTGTGCCTACTTGGCCTGGTGGCATTTCTGGCATGCACGCAGCTGCCAACCACTCCTGTCCCACCTTCAACATTTATTCCTAGGTCACATGTGAGGACTAGCAAAAGTCAGTGTAGAAGAAGCATAGGTCTCAGATGCTTTCTGTTTGGATCTCAATCCCGAGGACCAGCTGGGGACTCCTTTGATGGGTCAGTCTCTCTTTCTTCATTTATAATCATCATGAAAGTGAAAGTAAAGTCTCTCAGTCATGTCCGACTCTTTGCGACCCCATGGACTGTAGCCTACCAGGCTCCTCTGTCCATGGGATTTTCCAGGCAATAGTACTGGAGTAGATTAGCCATTTCCTTCTCCAGGGGATCTTCCCAACCCAGGGACTGAACCCTGGTCTCCGCATTGTAGACAGACGCTTTACCGTCAGAGCCACCAGGGCCTCTGGCAAATCACCAAGTCTCAAGAAGCCTCTGCTTCTTGGGGCTATCACCAGAATAAGGACAACCTGCCTCAGAGGATGCTTCCTAAAATGTTTTGGAGCCTCTTCCAAATAATGTAGTATTTAAAAACTGGTCTACATTTTTATCAGACACATACTATTTCTTTTTGTATTTAAATATAAAGAAATTCAAATTATGATTTTAAAACACTTCTACCTGTACCCTTCCTGCAGTTTATTCCATCATTTTCTCTGCATACATGTCAGAGGTATGGTTCAGGACAGCAGGTCCAGGAGAAGTGCCAGAATGAAACTAGAGGATGTTGTGTGGTTATTTTCTACCCGTCTTCCAAGGAACTCCTGAGTTAAAAAATGCATCTGGCTCCCATTTCCTGCAGAATTTTGCTTATTTGAAATGTTCAAGAAATCAACTGATCTGACTTCAAACAGACTAGGTTTAGCTGGCCATGTAAAAGCCCAAACCCCCGTTTGTGTCACTCCCAAGTCTGGACTTTACAAGCAGCCAGTTCCTTTCATACCTTAGAAAGGACTTCTTTTTGGCTGTGCACTCTTAGTTCTGAGCCAAGTGTCAGACCAGGAATTGAGGCAATAAATCTCGGCAATTCTTCATATTTGGAATTTCTCCTGTTGCTTCTGATAAGGAAATGACAGAGTCTTTCAGCTCTATGCATGAACCTCAGAGAAATTTGTAATCCAAATCATGTTTTGCTCACAAAATGGAAACAGAACGTGCTAAACCTGGCTTTGAGTTAACCCAGACTGTTTTGAAGACTGGGNCAGTGTAGAAGAAGCATAGGTCTCAGATGCTTTCTGTTTGGATCTCAATCCCGAGGACCAGCTGGGGACTCCTTTGATGGGTCAGTCTCTCTTTCTTCATTTATAATCATCATGAAAGTGAAAGTAAAGTCTCTCAGTCATGTCCGACTCTTTGCGACCCCATGGACTGTAGCCTACCAGGCTCCTCTGTCCATGGGATTTTCCAGGCAATAGTACTGGAGTAGATTAGCCATTTCCTTCTCCAGGGGATCTTCCCAACCCAGGGACTGAACCCTGGTCTCCGCATTGTAGACAGACGCTTTACCGTCAGAGCCACCAGGGCCTCTGGCAAATCACCAAGTCTCAAGAAGCCTCTGCTTCTTGGGGCTATCACCAGAATAAGGACAACCTGCCTCAGAGGATGCTTCCTAAAATGTTTTGGAGCCTCTTCCAAATAATGTAGTATTTAAAAACTGGTCTACATTTTTATCAGACACATACTATTTCTTTTTGTATTTAAATATAAAGAAATTCAAATTATGATTTTAAAACACTTCTACCTGTACCCTTCCTGCAGTTTATTCCATCATTTTCTCTGCATACATGTCAGAGGTATGGTTCAGGACAGCAGGTCCAGGAGAAGTGCCAGAATGAAACTAGAGGATGTTGTGTGGTTATTTTCTACCCGTCTTCCAAGGAACTCCTGAGTTAAAAAATGCATCTGGCTCCCATTTCCTGCAGAATTTTGCTTATTTGAAATGTTCAAGAAATCAACTGATCTGACTTCAAACAGACTAGGTTTAGCTGGCCATGTAAAAGCCCAAACCCCCGTTTGTGTCACTCCCAAGTCTGGACTTTACAAGCAGCCAGTTCCTTTCATACCTTAGAAAGGACTTCTTTTTGGCTGTGCACTCTTAGTTCTGAGCCAAGTGTCAGACCAGGAATTGAGGCAATAAATCTCGGCAATTCTTCATATTTGGAATTTCTCCTGTTGCTTCTGATAAGGAAATGACAGAGTCTTTCAGCTCTATGCATGAACCTCAGAGAAATTTGTAATCCAAATCATGTTTTGCTCACAAAATGGAAACAGAACGTGCTAAACCTGGCTTTGAGTTAACCCAGACTGTTTTGAAGACTGGGTAGTGAACATGGAAATTATCTTTGCTCTTGATTGATTGTACTTGAAAAACTTTTCAATGAAAACAAGTTTCTCTCTTGTTTTAAAAATTCTGATTCTTTCTCAGTGGGGGTGGGGGTGAGGTGGATGTGTGCATTCTCAGTCATGTCCAACTCTTTGAGTCCCAGTGGCCTGTAGCCCACCAGGCTCCTCTGTTCTCCCTGGCACAAATACTGGAGTGGGTTGCCATTTCCCTCTCCAGGGTATCTTCCCAATCCAAGGATCGAACCTGCATCTCCTACACTGGCAGGTGGATTCTTTACCACTGAGTCACGTAGGAAGCTGGGGTGGGTTGGGTGGCTGCAAAATTCTTCACAGGTGAAGGTATTTGCAAAGGATCTTTGCCTTTCTGTAGTGAAAATGGACCTCATTATTGGTTGTACACCCTGCTCTGGCCCTTCCCTCATCTACTTCGGTACTTTCAAGTTCGACTGACTGAAGTGAATGTGATGGGGGAACAGCAATTTCTCAAAGATGGACAACTTTCCCATGATCTATCCACATTCTCTGAGATGACTAATGAAGCCAGCCTAGGCCTGGCTAACTCCTGGCATGATCACAGTGAAAAGATACTCTCAAAATAAAACAAGGAAAACTTTTTTTAATGTTTCTATTTGATTTTGAGTATATTCTATCCAACCAGTCCATTCTGAAGGAGATCAGCCCCGGGATTTCTTTGGAAGGAATGATGTTAAAGCTGAAACTCCAGTACTTTGGCCACCTCATGCAAAGGGTTGACTCATTGGAAAAGACTCTGATGCTGGGAGGGATTGGGGGCAGGAGGGGAAGGGGACGACAGAGAATGAGATGTCTGGATGGCATCACGGACTCGATGAACGTGAGTCTGAGTGAACTCCGGGAGATGGTGATGGACAGGGAGGCCTGGCGTGCTGCGATTCATGGGGTCGCAAAGAGTCGGACATGACTGAGTGACTGAACTGAACTGAACTGATATTCTATCCAACAACATGCCTGACAACATCCACAGTTTGGCATTCCAGTGGAAGTGGTTAAAAAATGACTCAGAACAAAAGGCTTCAGTCAGCAGCAATGCCTCAGCCCTAGCTCTTATTTGCCTAAGACCTGTTACCATTAACGAAGAGGAGGAGGTTGACTTGATCATCCGTGATCAGAGTCTTGCCGGGGTTTGTCTAGCGGTGATCTGATATCACTAGCGAGTGACCTTTTTCAAAGGCCATGGTTTTGAGCAACAGTATTTGAGAAATCCATTTTAAATGAGTTTCTTTCTTTCTCTAAAGTCTACAGCCAGCTCCTAATTTTAATTTTGTTGGCACAGGGTAAAATGGTCAGTGATTCTGACACATTCACCATTTTGAGTGACCTGGTCTACCCATTTTTTTTTACTATTGAAACAATTGACTTGGGTTTCATTGATTTAACTAGCTCTTCAAGTGTCATGTAGATACAACTTTTTAAACTAGTAAAGCAGAGTCATTGTGTGGCCAATAAAAACATTGGCTAATCTAAAAATTATGTATATTTAATCCTGGGATACGTTTTTTACTTACATTTGAACATGGGTGTGTCTAATGTTCTAAAAATTAATTTCAAACAAAATATTGACACTCTAGGGTTAAAAAATCTTCCAGACTTTTCATTTAAACCCTTACTGGTTCTCCCTTTTTCTCATGTCCAATCTCTGACTTGGGACAAGGTAGATCAGGAAACTATCTTCAGGACATTTTTGGATTAGAGGTTTTTCTTTTCTTTTCTTTTTTTGCTTTTTATACTTACCATAATAATTTTGAAATCTCTGAGAGCATGAAGAAATTACATAGCAAACACAGCTCTTTTACTTTGCATTTACTGTGCATTTTTAACATGTATTCATTTAAATGTTTAAATGTTTCCTTGATATCTACTGTGAGTCATGCATTAAAGATACAGTGACAAATAAAACCTGCAAGATTTCTTTTCTTGTGGGGCATACATTGTTTTGGCTAAAAAGTTCATTTGGATTTTTTTTGTAAGATGGTACAGAAAAACCCGGTACCATCTTTTTTGCCAACAAAAGATGGCAAACTTTTTTGCCAACTCAATATTTTAGTGAAGGAAGTCCCCCCCCAAAAGAACCAAAACCAAACCAGATATTTCAGACAGAGGCAAATGCTATAAAGAGGAGGACCAGGATCCTGTGATGGGGTGGGTGTAAGACTGATGCTACTTTAGAAGGCAGTCAGGGAGGCTCTTCCTGAGGAAGTGGCAAATGAATACAACAAAGGAACCTGTCACGTGACACTTTGGACAGAGTATGAGCAGAGTGCCCAGAAAGTGTCAAGGCTAATGACAGACCTCTATTGTGAGTATTATATGAGTTAATATGTGCAGAGTGCTTACAGCAGTGCCTGGTATCCATAAATGCTCACTGTCTTCCATGCATTCAATAGTCATCAAGTATCTAGCAGGTTCCAGCCAATGTTAGGTGCAAGGAACTAGAGCTGGAGAGAATTCTGAGTTAACTGAACTAGCTCCACACTCCAGTGCAGTGATTGTCAATGAATGCTGGCAGAAGCACTGCATCTTTCTCATTGGTCTCCCTTATTCCTGACTCCTCCCCCATGGAGGAGTCTAACTAGACAGGCTCAGGGAGAGGACCAACGCACTGAATTTCCTACAAGCTTACTCCAGTTGATGGGTAAGCGCACAGAAGTCGAGAACCACAATCCTATTGCACAGATTGTAACTAATTGGTTCTTTTCAATATGGTACACTCACATGCTAGTAAAGTAATGCTCAAAATTCTCCAAGCCAGGCTTCAGCAATACGTGAACTGTGAACTTCCAGATGTTCAAGCTGGTTTTAGAAAAGGCAGAGGAACCAGAGATCAAATTGCGAGCATTTGCTGGATCATTAAAAAAGCAACAGAGTTCCAGAAAAACATCTATTTCTGCTTTATTCACTATGCCAAAGCCTTTGACTGTGTGGATCACAATAAACTGCAGAAAATTCTTCAAGAGATGGGAATACCAGGGCACCTGACCTGTTTCTTGAAAACCTGTTTGCAGGTCAGGAAGCAATAGCTAGAACTGGACATGGAACAGACTGGTTCCAAAAAGGAAAAGGAGTACGTGAAGGCTGTATATTGTCACCCTGCTTATTTAACTTATATGCAGAGTACATCATAAGAAATGCTGGGCTAGAGGAAGCACAAGCTGGAATCAAGATTGCTGGGAGAAATATCAATAACCTCAGATATGCAGATGATACTACCCTTATGGCAGAAAGTGAAGAAGAACAAAAGAGCCTCTTGATGAAAGTGAAAGAGGAGAGTGAAAAAGTTGACTTCAAGCTCAACATTCAGAAAACGAAGATCATGGCATCTGGTCCCATCACTTCATGGCAAATAGATGGGGAAAGAGTGAAACAGTGGCTGACTTTATATTTGGGGGCTCCAAAATCACTGCAGATGGTGATTGCAGCCATGAAATTAAAAGATGCTTACTCCTTGGAAGGAAAGTTCTGACCAACTTAGACAGCATATTAAAAAAGCAGAGACATTACTTTGCTGACTACGGTCCATCTAGTCAAGGCTATGGTTTTTCCTGTGGTCATGTATGGATGTGAGAGTTGGACTGTGAAGAAAGCTGAGCACCGAAGAATTGATGCTTTTGAACTGTGGTGTTGGAGAAGACTCTTGAGAGTCCCTTGGACTGCAAGAAGATCTAACCAGTCCAACCTAAAGGAGATCAGTCCTGGGTGTTCATTGGAAGGACTGATGTTGAAGCTGAAACTGCAATACTTTGGCTACCTGATGTGAAGAGCTGACTCATTGGAAAAGACCCTGATGATGGAAAAGATTGAGGGCAGGAGGAGAAGGGGACGATGGAGGATGAGATGGTTGGATGGCTTCACCGACTCAATGGACATGGGTTTGGGTAGACTCCGGCAGTTGGTGATGGATAGGGAGACCTTGCAGTTCATGGGGTTGCAAAGAGTCAGACATGACTGAGCGACTGAACTGAACTGAGAGCATCAATATAAGCAATGGCCCCAGTGGAAGGAGTACTTCACTGTGCTCAAGAGTAGCTGTGTTCAGTCTCTGGAGCCATAAATCATGGGATTATGTTTCACAATTAACATCCTCTAATCCCTAGGCCTAGTTTTGTTTTGTTGATCTTGAGCTGACTGAGGATGCTGTGTGTTTTGGATTAACCTGCTTTTGGTCATGGTTTGGAAGGTTTGCCTGACACTCTTAAGTATCATTTAAAACCTGCCAAAGGGCGGGGGGCGGGGGGGGGGGGGAAGCTTTTACGTTTTAGGAAGAATGTGCCAACCAATGTTTGCCAAAGTCTCCTGTAGCCTGAAAGAAATTCTACTTGTAAGTAGATTAGCTTAACTGAAATTCCTCCCCTAGGCTCCTCCTCAAATACATTACTATTTTTACAATGTAATGTCACCAAAAGGGGGATGGGAAAGATTTTCTTTCTCTCCCCTTGACTTTCTACTAGAATGTATCTTATTCACTTTCTCACTTTAGAATGACTTATACACATTTCTAAAAGGTCTTTGAGTCAAGGATCTCAAAGAACATTGGATACAACATTGGATAAAAGAATGGATTCATGTGGATCCAGTCGAGGCTGAGTGATAACGGCCTCTAAAATCCAGACCTGATTCCAGGAAGGTCCATACCTTAGATGTGTGAGGCTTCTGTTTCGTCATTAACTTTCCTAAAAGGATGCCTCCTTTTTTTTCATATTTTTCTCTCTCTACTAGCTTCAATCCACTGCTATGTAATACCTGTGGCCAGATAGAATGATGGCAATTGAAAAAAGGCTCCCCTTGGGCTTGAGGTCAGAACTGGCTAGGGTGAATGGACTGATGTAAAAAAAAAAAATTTAAAGAAGAGTGAACTGATGTAAATTTAAGACAAATTAAAATTTTAGAACTGAGTGGGTGGTCAAAAGAAATGAACATTTGTGGTTGCCAGCCTGTCAGTTATTCAATTTTTTGTTTAACTCTTCAGTTTGGTGATGTTCACTTGTCAAAGATGATAAAGATGGGGTGAAGTATGTAGATTGCATAAAAAGCGGAGAAACTCAAGATAAAGATCTGATATGCTCAGTCAGTGCCAATGTATGTTGTAAATATATGGGGCAATGAGAGCCCAAGGCTGGCAGCTGAGAAAAAAAGTACATTAGATAAGAGCTGCTCCCCAGAAAGAAAATTTTCTCTTGTAATTTTTATTAGATTTCAGCTGACAATATGGCTTTTTACATAAAAACAATTGGGAAGAGGAGATTCCTTTTTACTTTCTGTATTTTCCTTTGACTTAGCAATTTATTCCAGTTTTTTGTTCATTCATTCAACAAAAATTTGCTGAGTACTAGCTGTATGCCAAGTGCCATTCTAATTTCTGGGGACATAACAATAGAGAAGATAGTAAGGTCCTTGCTTTACATGCTGTTAGAATTTCATGTCTTTATCTATAAAAAATGTATAACTAATTATAATAGTATCCATCAGACAAGCTGAAATGTGGTAAAGGAGGCATTCTCTGAAAAAGAGGGGACCTGACAAAGAAACCGTATTTCCTTGGAATTTGGGGTTCCTTCTGTTTACTTTGCATGTGCATCAAATAATTCCAGTATCTATTTGAAAAATACTGTTTACTTAGTTCTGGCTTTACCCGGATTTACGGTGATTTTGGCTACACCCTCAAAGCATTTCCTTGCTCTGCTAGGCTGCAGTCCATGGAGTCTCTACGAGTCGGACACGACTGAGTGACTTCACTTTCACGCATTGGAGAAGGAAATGGCAACCCACTCCAGTGTTCTTGCCTGGAGAATCCCAGGGATGGGGGAGCCTGGTGGGCTGCCGTCTCTGGGTCACACAGAGTCGGACACGACTGAAGTGACTTAGCAGCAGCAGCAGCAGCAGCAGCAGCAGCAGCAATCATATATGGGTGATGTCATGGCACTGTCCCCAGACCTCTGTGGCCATGCTCAGTACGACACGGCTGCCTCAAAGTTCAAGACTCTGGTTCTCACAGAAGAGCCACTGGCTCACAAACCAAGCACATTTCCTCCCTTTTTCCACTGTAACATTCTTTCCCAAGAGTATAAATCTCAGGCTGATATTTAACATTCCTTTGAACTGAACCATGGACTTTTACCTTGTACTTCTTGAAAGAGTGGAGAGCTAAGCTTCCATTATGCATATTTATAAACATGTTCTAAACGGAAGGCATGATTTTGTAATTCTCCAGTCATGGGTCTTTGAAACTATTTTATAAAAGGACATCTAGAAACATCACACTGGATCAGGCTGATTGCCTGGTTTAGGATTCTATCTCAGGGTGGAGTCCATGTGGCAGTGGAATGTCACTGTTACTAAACATGGCTCAATCTTGACAAGGTGCTGACATATCCCAGAACCTCTGGAATTAAAAATTCCTTTCACTTAAAAAAAATTAATTTTGAAATTGAATTAACTAACACAAGTAGAGGTTTATAAGTTTCAGGAAACTAATTTTACCCTAGATGTCCCTATTTTGGAAAATGAAATTACCACAAACTCAAAGTTTAAGAGATGTTCCTTTTGCTTATTTATTTATTTTGCATCAGAAATTATGAGAGCCTCTGTAGTTCTTTTAAAATTTAATTCTTTTTTTTAAAAATTCTTGACAGTTTTATTTCTTTTTTTTNTAAGTCAGCTTTTTCACTCTCCTCTTTCACTTTCATCAAGAGGCTTTTTAGATCCTCTTCACTTTCTGTCATAAGGGTGGTGTCATCTGCATATCTGAGGTTATTGATATTTCTCCTGGAAATCTTGATTCCAGCCTGTGCTTCTTCCAGTCTATCATTTCTCATGATGTACTCTGTGTATAAGCTAAATAAGGAGGGTGACAATATATAGCCTTGACATACTCCTTTTCCTATTTGCAACCAGTCTGTTGTTCCATGTCCAGTTCTAACTGTTGCTTCCTGACCTGCATACAAATTTCTCAAGAAGCAGGTCAGGTGATCTGGTATTCCCATCTGTTTCAGAATTTTCCACAGATTATTGTGATCCACACAGTCAATGGCTTTGGGATAGTCAATAAAGCAGAAATAGATGTTTTTCTGAAACACTCTTGCTTTTTTGATGATCCAGCAGATGTTGGCAATTTGATCTCTGATTCCTCTGCCTTTTCTAAATCCAACTTGAACATCTGGAAATTCATGGTTCATGAATTGCTAAAGCCTGACTTGGAGAATTTTGTGAGATGAGTGTAATTGTGTGGTAGTTTGAGGATTCTTTGACATTGCCTTTCTTTGGGATTGGAATGAAAACTGATTTTTTCCAGTCCTGTGGCCACTGCTGAGATTTCCAAATTTGCTGGCATATTGAGTGCAGCACTTTCACAACATCATCTTTCAGAATTTGAAACAGCTCACCTGGAATTCCATCACCTCTGCTAGCTTTGTTTGTTATGATGCTTCCTAAGGCCTATTTGACTTCACATCCCAGGATGTCTGGCTCTAGGTGAGTAATCACACCATCGTGATTACCTGGGTCATGAAGATCCTTTTTGTACAGTTCCCCTGCATATTTTTGCCACCTCTTCATAATATCTTCTGCTTCTGTTAGATCTGTACCATTTCTGTCCCTTATCGAGCCCATCTTTGCATGAAATGTTCCCTTTGTATCTCTAATTTTCTTGAAGAGATCTCTAGTCTTTGTTGTTTTCATCAATTTCTTTGCATTGACCGCTGAGGAAGGCTTTCTTATCTCTCCTTGCTATTCTTTGGAATTCTGCACTCAAATGTTTATATCTTTCCTTTTTTTCCTTTGCTTTTCCCCTCTCTTTTTTTCACAGCTATTTGTAATGTCTCCCCAGACAGCCATTTTCCTTTTTTGCATTTCTTTTCCATGGGGATGGTCTTAATCCCTGTCTCCTGTATAATGTCACGGACCTCCATCCATAGTTCATCAGGCACTGTATCTATCAGATCTGGTCCCTTCAATCTATTTCTCTCTTCCACTGTATAATTATAAAGGATTTGATTTAGGTCATACCTGAATGGCCTAGTATTTTTCTGCACTTTCTTCAATTTAAGTCTGAATTTGACAATAAAGAGTTCATGATCTAAGCCACAGTCAGCTCCTGGTCTTGTTTTTGTTTACTGTATAGAGCTTCTCTATCTTTGGCTATAAAGAATATAATCAATCTGATTTCAGTGTCAACAATTTGGTGATATCCATGTGGAGAGTCTTCTCTTGTGTTGTTGGAAGAGTGTGCTTGCTATGACCAGTGTGTTCTCTAGCAGAACTTTATTAACATTTGCCCTACTTCATTCTGTACTCCAAAGCCAAATTTGCCTGTTACTCTAGGTGTTTCTTGACTTCCTACTTTTTCATTCCAGTCCCCTATAATGAAAAGGACATCTTTTTTGTGTGTTAGTTCTAAAAGATCTTGTAGATCTTCATAGAAACATTCAAATTCAGCTTCTTCAGCATTGCTGGTTGGGGCATAGACTTGGATTACCATGGTATTGAATGGCTTGCCTTGGAAACGAATAGAGAT
This sequence comes from Raphicerus campestris, assembly GCA_006410735.1. Taxonomy (NCBI): domain Eukaryota; kingdom Metazoa; phylum Chordata; class Mammalia; order Artiodactyla; family Bovidae; genus Raphicerus; species Raphicerus campestris. The sequence goes on from SJYW01015176.1 coordinate 483,136, forward strand.
CATTCTGTCATTTTTAAGATTGCATCCAAGTACTGCATTTTGGACTCTTTTGTTGACCATGATGGCTACTCCATTTCTTCTAAGGATTCTTGCCCACAGTAGTAGATATAATGGTCATCTGGTTTTTCCAGTAGTCATGTATGAATGTGAGAGTTAGACTATGAAGAAAGATGAGTGCCAAATAATTGATGCTTTTGAAACGTGGTGTTGGAGAAGACTCTTGAGGATCCCTTGGACTGCAAGGAGATCCAACCAATCCATTCTGAAGGAGATCAGCCCTAGGATTTCTTTGGAAGAAATGATGCTAAAGCTGAAACTCCAGTACTTTGGCCACCTCATGTAAAGAGTTGACTCATTGGAAAAGACTCTGATGCTGGGAGAGTTTGGGGGCAGGAGGAGAAGGAGACAAGTTGGCTAGATGGTATCACTAACTCAATGGATATGAGTTTGAGTGAACACCAGAAGTTGGTGATGGACAGGGAGGCCTGGTGTGCTGCAATTCATGGGGTCACAAAGAGTCAGATACGACTGAATGATTGAACGGAAATGAACTGAGTTAAATTCATTCATTCTAGTCCATCTGAGTTTGCTGATTCCAAGTCAATGTTCAGTCTTGCCATCTCCTGTTTGACCACTTCCAATTTGCCTTGATTCATGGACCTAACATTCCAGGTTCCTATGCAATATTGCTCTTTACAGCATTGGACTTTACTTCCATCACCAGTCACATCCAAAACTGGGTGTTTTTGCTTTAGCTCCATCCCTTCATTCTTTCTGGAGTTATTTCTCCACTGATCTCTAATATAATATTGGGCATCTACCAACCTGGGGAGTTCCTGTTTCAGTGTCCTGTCTTTATTGGGCCTTGCTCAATAAAGCTTTAATCCAGTTGTCTGCCGATGGTTGGGGATACACTCACTTCTTGGTATTTGTTTGGCCTGAGGTGCCCCAGCCCTGGCATCTAGGGGCTCCATGATAGGGTTAAGGGTGAACTCCAAGAGGGTTTACACCAAGGGGGGCCTTCCTGGCCTGATCCTGTCAGTGTCCATGTCCCTGTGTTTAGCCTCTGCTGATCTATGCCTGCACAGGAGACCCTCCAACACTAGCAAAGAGTTTTGGTTCAGTAGGAAAGGGTCACTACTCCTTTCCTCTTAGTCTTGATGTGTGTAAGGTTTTGTTTCTGCCCTCCAAGATTGGAGCCTCTGTTTCCCTCAGTCCTGTAGAAGTATTTTAATCAAATCCCATTGACCTTCAGAGACAAATTCCTTGGGGTTCTTAGTCCCTTTGACAGATCCCCAGGCTGGGAACCCTGGTGTGGGGTTCAGAACCTCAGAACAGGGGGAGACCCTCTGTGGAATTATTTTGCATCACCCACCCAGTGGGTATGGAATTTGATTTTATTGTGATTTTGCCCCTCCTACTGTCTCACCGAGGCTTCTTTGTCTTTGGGTTTTGTGTTTTTTTTTTATGAGTTCCAGCATCCTCCTGTTGATGGCTGTTCAGCAGCTAGTTGCAATTTTGTTGCTTTCGCAGGAGAAAATGAACACATATCCTTCTATTTGGCCATCTTGAACCAGAAGCCTAATTTTCCGTTTTTATTGACTTACATATTTGTTTAAGATGTACAGCATGTTGGTTTGTTATATGCATATATTGTTTAATAGCTGCTGCTACTGCTGTTGCTAAGTCGCTTCAGTCGTGTCTGACTCTATGCGACCCCAGAGACGGCAGCCCACCAGGCTCCCCCGTCCCTGAGATTCTCCAGGCAAGAATACTGGAGTGGGTTGTCATTTCCTTCTTCATTGTATAAAAGTGAAAAGTGAAAGTGAAGTCACTCAGTCATGTCCAACTCTTAGCGACCCCATGGACTGCAGCCTACTAGGCTCCTCCGTCCATGGGATTTTCCAGGCAAGAGTACTGGAGTGGGGTTCCATTGCTTTCTCCAGTTTAATAGCTACCATAATAAATTTAGTTAATATGCATCACCTCATAGAATTGTAGATTTTTTTTCCTTGTGATGAAAATTTTTAAGATTTACTCTCTTGAAAGTGAAAAATGTGAAAGTGTTAACTGCCTAATCATGTCCACCATTTTGAGACTCCAGGTACTGTAACCCATCAGGCTCCTCTTCTGACCATGGAATTCTCCAGGCAAAAATACTGAAGTGGATTGCCATTCCCTTCTCCAGGGAATCTTCCCTACCCAGGGATCAAATATGAGTTTTCTGCATTGTGGCAATTTCTTTACCATCTTAGCCACTTGATATGAAATACAGTTTGTTGGTTTTTTTTAACTACAGTCACAATGATGTACATTCTGCAATTGTATCATACTAAGCATTTCTAGTGGTTATGTATGGATGTGAGAGTTGAACTGTGAAGAAAGCTGAGCATGGAAGAATTGGTGCTTTTGAACTGTAGTGTTGGAGAAGACTCTTGAGAGTCCCTTGGACTGCAATGAGATCCAACCAGTCTATCCTGAAGGAGATCAGCCCTGGGATTATTTTGAAAGGAATGATACTAAAGCTCCAGTACTTTGGCCACCTCATGCAAAGAGTTGACTTATTGGAAAAGACTCTGATGCTGGAAGGGATTGGGGGCAGGAGGAGAAGGAGACGACAGAGAATAGATGGCTGGATGGCATCACTGACTCGATGGACATGAGTTTGATTGAACTCCGGGAGATGGTGATGGACAGGGAGGCCTGGTGTGCTGCAATTCATGGGGTCGCAAAGAGTCGACACGACTGAGTGACTGAACTGAACTGAACTGAAGCATTTCAGGTACAGAGTCAAAATGTATATAAATATATACAGTATGATTCTGGTGACAATATTGTAGCTATTACTAATACTACAATTCAGTATAATTATGATATAATTTTCCCCCTTCACTTTGCAAGACTCTTATTCTGTCCATGGATTCCTTCTTCATGAAAGCATGCAATGAAGCAGAAGTCTAATCAGCTATAGTCATATCAATGTCTGTGGATCATCTGTGACTTACTCAGAGTTACCAAATATGTCTGGTCTTCAGTCACCCTCATTCTTTCATTTGTTTATTGTTCTTGTTTTAAATTATGCCATTTCTGTGACTATTAAACTGGCATTATTGAGAAAAATTTGCATTAGCTGGCAAAGATATTCAGAAATAAGTAATAACAGTTCTTATGTACCATTAGTAAGGATGTGAATTAATACACCATTTCTGGAAATACATTGGCACAAGTATTTTTAGTTTTGAAATTTGACTTCCTGGTAGAGATAGAGGACATAGACATTAATTTTGCTTAGAGAAAATAGAAAGAGCATTTTTAATAAGTAAAAATGCCTCAAGGAAAAGGAGAGAGGGAAAGTAAAATAAAGAGCAACATTGTGGAAATTCACAGATGAAAGATTTAGGAGACTGGAGAATACTCAGTTAAAGCTGATTATGTGAAAGGCTGAGCTCTAATATCACTTTTGCTACCAAGTTCCCCAAGTTCTTAATAATGGGTGCATCCAGATGAGTAGAAAGGAAAGGCTTTACAATAAGGAGAACTAACTGGTTGGAAAGTATTTAAGAAGCTGCTAGGTCTATTCCGTCTCCATAACCCCACCTCAACTCTAAATAATCCGACAATCCTCTCTCATCATGTAACAGCTCACTCTCCAGGAAAAAGCAGAACATTTTCTCTCTAAAAAAAATGAAAGAAAAAACCACTAAACAGAAGTTATTTAAATGTATCAGACTGAATTAAGAATAAAGAAAAGATGAACTTAATGAAAGAGGAAACCACCAGTATGCTTCTCCCAACTGCCTCACTTCTTGCACTTTGGAGTAAACAAGTCATACTTTTTATTTTCTCTTGTAGAAAAGATACAAGGGCATCAAATCACCCTCAGGCAAGCCCTCAAGAAGTAATCTAAGCCACAGGCCACAGCATCCTCTACACTAAACACAGAAGCCAAAATGAATTACCATAGAAGACAATGAAAGTAAATAGACATATTTGTGGTAAAGAAAATTGTACATCTCAGAGGGAGGTAATAGCAGTTATACTATCTTAAAATAAGAAGGAAATAACTTTTTTGAAAAGAACAGGAGTAAGTCTGTTGAAAATTAAAAATTAAAATTTAATAAAATATTTTGGAAAATAGTGTTGAGAAAATCTCCCAGAAGACAGAGTTCAAGATAGAACAGAAGAGCAAAAGAAAGAAGGGAAGCGAAAAGGGAAAAAAAAAAAAAAAGTAGCCAATAAAGAGTTCCAGAAAGAGAGAGTACTGAGTAACAGGAAAGAAAGGAATTACCAGCCAAAACAAGAACATTTTCCAGAGCTGGTGCATGTGTGTTTACAAAGGCCACACATTACTCCACAAACTAGAAAAGGTATATCACCACCAAGGCACATTATTTTGAAATTTCAGAAAACTGAGGCTGGACAAAAGTTTGACATGCTTCCAGGGGTAAAAAGTAGGTTACATACAAATGTAGCTCTATAAAAGTGTATGTCCTTAATCATGAAATTACTAACATGCTGTACACATATAGGGAGGCTGAGTCAGGCAACATGGGTGCATATGTGTGGTAGAGATGGAGAGAGCAATATAAACTAAGTCGTCCTCCTGCAGTGTGTAAAGTCACTAGTTAATGCCTCAAACTGAAAAGTTAAGGAGAAAAGCAATTACATTAAGCTGAGATATGGTTAGACAACACCGGCAAAGAATTAGCTAAAATAGTTTACAGTGTTTGTCTTAAGAGTGAGAGGATAAAAAAAGGAAACTATAATCTGTAACACTATGTAATTCTCTGGATAAATGCAGAATATTGACTTAGAAAAATAGATAAAATATATTTCACAAGTTAAAGGCACAATTATATCTCTAAATATATAATTATTTTTATTATATCAATGTTTTTAATATCACAGTTTGTAAGTAACCAAAATGTACAAAAATAAGAGAAAATTTTAATGAGATTCACTGCATGTATATAATGGGATATTATTTAGTCATTTGACACCTAGAAGAATTTTAGTATTATACAAATTATTATAAATTAAGTGAAAAAACAATATAAATGTGATTCTTTATATTTTCTTTCTAAATTTTATGCATTTTCAAACTGTTTTATAATGACCATGTTTATTTCATTCACAAAGTTTCACAAAGTGAAAGATCTGTGAAACTGTAAGTACAGCTTTTCTTACTGAGGTTGTATGTTCTATACCTTCACATTCAGCCAAAACCAGCAAAAGAAATTTGAATGTATAAGTCTAACACAAATGGTAATAGACGTATTGTTTTTCCTATTTAGCTTAAGTGAAAAATTTTCTCAAATTAATAGTTTTTAGCTTTCCTCAGAAGTAAAGTTTGAAATGAGAAATTGTAACTTGCCATTAGGAATCTTTCTTATAGACAGTAATATTGTTATTGTCACAGGCTGGTATATAGTCAAAACCAAGTTATCTTTTTTTTTTTTTTTTTACTACTTCAAATGGCAATTTATAGCTCTTTCTTTCACATTTTTTTTTAATGCTGAAGAAGTGAAGGTATAATTTTCTGCAAATTTCTCAGTTATAAATCTGATTTGAACACAAGAATGCATATATTCATGTAATGCTGAGCCAAAGGTATAATAGGAATGCACAAGAGAAACGCAAATAATTTATGTCTACATAATGCCATGGTTTCAAGAAGAAAATTGAAAAGGAACCAATCAGCAGAATCTGATGTGTTTGTGTTTTGTCCCGGATATTTTAACTGAATTGACTAAATAAGGTCATAGTGATACTGCTTTGACATTGGCAGCTTGAATTGGCTATGACATTATTTAGTAGAGATACATTTCCAGCACTAAAATTTCAAACATTTTGCAGTTCTCTGCATAAGAATATTATCAGTAAGTCCTTTCTGAAGATGGACAAGTCGTCCAGCTCTGTGTTAAGCACAGCATAGACTAGGAAAAAGGATTCTGTAGTCTTTCAGGTGGAAGCCTAAAGTTTGTGAATATGTAACACAAAGATATATGTAATATGTAACACATGGATATAAGTAATATGTAAGTGTAGAAATTCATGGGAGAGGCCGGATAAATGCTGAGGGAGGTAATGAGCAAGCAAGCAAGCAGTCAAGAAAGGGTGTATATATTCTATAACATTTCAACACAGATAAGTTCCTTCTGAATTTTCATCAAAATTCTAAAGGGGCAATTATGTTTCCACTGCATAATGTGCTCTTTCATAGCTATGTATATATGAGAATAATGCAGATTTTATGCATAGATGTGCTATTTTTAAAATGAGCAAAGATGAAATATAGAGCTTAAACACATAAACCTACAATGATAAAATTGCTGACTGAAATAAAATCGTAAAATACCAAAATATGTAAGTGACAAAAATCTTCTACTTACTCAAGTTCTCACAAGAAACTCACAATAAAAAGTCTGTGGTCTTACTATATAGCACAATGATTGTTCAAATGTGTGTTTTCATTTGCCAGGTGACCTTACTGCTCATTTATTTCAGAAGAGTTTATCCATTATGTCTATTCTCAAAAGAGTAATTGAAGGGAAGTTATTAAAAATGATAATTAATTATCTTATTTGTTTCACTTAACTGAATCTGTCATGGTCATACTGAATATTTTTCATAGAGCATTTGATTATAATTTGTCTGTCTTTCCGTTTCTCCCATCCAGCTTAATTCAGCAAGTGTAGTAACAAGACTTCACCTCTCCTCTCCGTCAGAGTGTCGTACTGCCAACAAAACTGGTACTGAGTCCAAAGGGGAAAAGATTATTTTGACCTTGTGATTCGCTTATTCACTGGAAATAAATGACTCTCCTTGTCATCCAGGACTCCTCTTAATATATACTTTTTTTTTTTTGCAGTATTTCCATGACAGCAATAAAAAGGACAGTTCAGAAATGTAGAAAAAATATTCAGCCATTTTTAATTTACTCAAAGGTCACTGATGGGAACAACAGAGTCGGTAAACAGGTCATTGTGCCTCTCTTAATAAGCTTGTATGATTATAACCGGTTCTTCTAGAACTGCAATTCTCCCTCATACTCTAAATTCTGTCTAAAATGGAGTACTGCAAATAAAACTTTATTTCTATGACCATCAAATACTAGAAGAGATATTTTATTTCCAAAGCAACATTTGGAAGTCATAGTTATATGTAGAATTTATGAAAGTGGGTATTATTTTCCCTTTTAAATAATTTAAAAGATTTAATGTTTAGTCACAATATCAAAAATTCTTCCTTTAGAGTTATTCCTTGGCTATGTCAACAATCTTTTAATAAATATTTATTGAGCATCTATTTTATGTGAGACATTGTGAAGCAATTTTGAAATATAGTTATTTTTAGGGAGTGATACAAAGTTACTGTAGCAAAGTTAATATCTTATGTGTTTAGGGTATGGCACCTTAGAGAATATAGTCATTTGCTGAGCACAAAGACTCAAAGCACATGCTTCAATTTTCAGGAACAAGTTAGGAGAGTGGATTAGAAATAGACAAGAAGAAAGTAATGAATACATACCCGTGCTAAGTTTAATCTCATTTAACACTTTGCAAAAACAGTACATGGATACTATTTGAATGAGCAGATTGTCATGACATAGACTTAGAAATGGAGAAAGGATGAACTGACATGTCAATTTTAGGATTTGAGACTTAAAATGTGGCATAGTTTCACTGACAATAGCATCCATGAAGATATCTCTAACTTAGACTAACAGATGAACAGAATTCACAGAAATAAGAAGGCAGTCTCAGATTAGATCATTAGCACAAATACTTAATTTGTCCAAAGATGAGGATAGAAATACAGGAAAGCTAAACATCGTGAACTCGATTTCAGTGTTCTATAACAAGTTACAAGAGTAATTCAAAAACAAAGCAAGAATGACTAACACAATAGGAAAAGAGAAAGGTATTTCATGAAGATCTTAGGTCTGTAGAAGCCCTGAAATGCTGTATCTGAAGTCAAGGTAAAAAACTGGTTCAAATGGATTTTTTTAAAATACATGCACTGCAGTATTTCATCATCAGAAAAAATGAAGAGAACAGGAGAAATATGGAGTATTTTGAGTAGACAATATCTTTGAGGATGTAGCAATCAGCTATTGTCACATCAATGCCACATAAACCACAGCTAACTTCAGTGGTTTGAAATAAATCACCTGTGCATGATCTATAGGTTGTGACTTGCCTGATTTAGGCTAGACTCAACTATGTTGCTTTGTCTTCAGTTGTGGATTATCTCGGTTTTAGCTCCAGGCTACAAGTTGAATTCCAGATATCTCTACATCTGTTTTGCTGAGGATCGAGCTGAAGAAGAAAGGTTCCTTTAGCCTGCTATTTTCATGGGCTTACCAGGTGGTTCAGAGGTAAAGAATCTACCTGCTAATGTAGGAGACACAAGAGACATGGGTTTGATCCCTAGGTCAGGAAGATTACCTGCAAGAGGTAATGGCAACTTATTCCCGTATTTTTGCCTGGAGAATTCCATGGACAGAGGAGCCTGGTGGGCTATAGTCTCTGGTCTTGCAAAGATTTGGACATGACTGAGCATGCATGCATACAGAGAAACTCTCCTGGTGGAATATATATACATCCTCAATCTAAAAAACAGTGTGTATATATATATATAATATGATTCACTTTGCTATCCTTGCTATAGAGTAAAACTAATATAATACTGTAAATCAATTATATGCCAATAAAATTAATTTTTTAAAAAAATTTCCCCACAACTTTTCCAGATGATTATATTTTAAAAGTTTGCTTTCTTATTCTTTGCTTCTCTCCTTCTGATGCCTCATACCTGCACATGCGTCTCACTCCAAAAGTTACCAGCCTTTGCAGATTCATTCATGTTCTTCTGAGTTTCTTTCCTAAGGTCATGTAGTTGTGACTGTCTTATCTATAGAATAGCAATGGATAATGGCATACAATGAGGTCAGAATCCGCACCCAGGATAGTCGGGTGAATATTTTATAGGCTGTACATGCAGACACTGTATTATGGGATACTGAGAAATTCAAGGGAAGGAGGTGGGACAGCAATGCATTTTCATGGGAAATCTCTCAAAGTTGATTACTCCTATAAGCTGCAAGTGGGGAGCAGTTGGGTAGTGGTACTGACCACAAAATGTTTCACTCTAACTGTGACAGAAAAACTTACAGAAACTGTTAGCAGAGAATATTTATATGAAAACATCATTTTCAAAAACTCTTTGCATTTTGATATGCTTTAAATAAAAAATTCAATAAAGTTAGCAGGCCTGATATGTAAAGAATAAGTTTCAATAACTTTTACAAGATCTTCTCTAGTGGCTCAAATGGGAAAGAAACTGTCTGCAATGCAGGAGACCCAGGTTTGATCCCTGGGTCTGGAGGATTCTCTCGTGTAGGAAATGGCAAACCTCTCCAGTATTTTTGCCTGGAGAATTTCAAGGACTGAGGAGCCTTGCAGGCTACAGTCACTGAAATCAAAAAGAGTTAGACCGAACTGAGCAACTAACACTTTCACTTTCACAACTATTACGAAGAATGACGGAGCATAATTGTGAGAATATGTGTATAAAGAGTATATTCCTTCTGAACAGATGAGAAAAATGAATATGTAATATTTCATTTTTGGATATATCACTATTTGGTTATCCATTCTCTTGCTGATGGCCATATGGATGGTTTTAAAAGTTGGGGCTATTATGAATAAGACAGTTTTTAAACAATATTATACAAGTCTTTTTATTGACATACATTTTCATTTCTTGTGGAACGAAGTTGGTGCATAATGAAGTTGATGTATATTTAAATTTGTGAGAAGCTGCCAAATAATTCTCAAAGTGATTTAACCACTTGACTTCACCACCAGTCAGTTCAGTTCAAACACTCAGTCATGTCCAACTCTTTGTGACCCCATGAACCACAGCACATCAGGCCTCCCTGTCCCTCACCAACCTCTGGAGTTCATTCAAACTCATGTCCATCAAGTCGGTGATGCCATCCAGCTATCTCATCCTCTGTCGTCCCCTTCTCCTGTCTTCAATCTTTCCCCAAATCTGGGGCTTTTCCAAGGAGTCAGTTCTTCGCATCAGGTAGCCAAAGTATTGGAGTTTCAGCTTCAGCATCAGTCCTTCCAGTGAATATTCAGGACTGATTTCCTTTAGGATTGACTGTTTTGGTCTCCTTGCTGTCCAAGAGTCTTCTCCAACACCACAACTCAAAAGCATCAATTCTTCAGCACTCAGCTGGCATTATAGTCCAACTCTCACATCCATACATGACCACTGGAAAAACCGTAGCTTTGAATAAATGGACCTTTGTTGGAAAAGTAATGTCTCTGTCTTTCAATATGTTACCTAGTTTGGTCATAGCTTTTCTTCCAAGGAGCCAGAGTCTTTTAATTTCATGACTGCACTCATCATCTTCAGTGATTTGGAGCCCAAGAATATAAAGTCTCTCACTGTTTCCATTGTTTCCCCGTCTATTTGCCATGAAGTGATGGGACCAGATGCCATGATCTTAGTTTTCTGAATGTTGAGCTTTAGGACAACTTTTTCAAGCTCCTCTTTCACTTTCATCAAGAGGCTCTTTAGTTTTTCACTTTCTGCCATAAGGGTAGTGTTATTTGCATATCTGAGGTTATTGATATTTGCCCCAGCAATCTTGATTCCAGCCAGTGCTTCATCGACTGGCATTTCACATGATGTACGCTGAATAGAAGTTAAATAAGCAAGGTGACACTATACAGCCTTGATGTACTCCTTTCCCAATCTGAAACCAGTCAGTTGTTCCATATCTGTTTCTAACTATTGCTTCTTAACTTGTATACAAATTTCTTAGGCGGCCAGTAAGGAGGTCTGATATTCCCATCTCTTGAAGAATTTTCCACAGTTTATTTTGATCCACACAGTCAGAGACTTTAGCATATTCAACGAAGCATACGTTTTTCTGGAGTTCTCTTTTATTTTTTCTTTCTACGATCCAACTGATTTTGGCAATTTGATCTCTGTTCCCACTGCCATTTCTAAGTCCAACCTGAACAACTGAAACTTCTTGGTTCACGTACTGAAGCCTAGCTTGGAGAATTTTGAACATTTCTTTGCTAGCATGTGAGATGAGTGCATCACCACCAGTAACGTACACAATTTTCAGTTACTTCATATCTTGCCCTCATGTGGTTTTATCAGTCTTTTTTTACTGTAGCCGTTCTATTCTCTGTGTGGTGCATAGTGCTTTTAATTTGCAGCAATGGTGACAACTTTTTTCTGATTGCTTACTGTTGATTTTAAGCGTCTTTCTAAGTCTTTCAACAATTTTTATTGTTTCTCACCTGATTGTTGAGTTTTTAGTTGGTTTGAATGTTTTTATTTCTGAAAACAAGACTGCTGATAGATCCATTTATTGCAAATAATTTTCCCATGTTGTGGCTTGCATTTATTTTCTTAATAGTGCACTTTATTTTTTTCACCACTTTATTTTTGCTTTATGGAATAATTGCTTTACAGAATTTTGTTATTTTCTGTCAAATATTAATAAGAATCAACCATAGGTATACCATGTCCCCTCCCTCTCCAGCCTCTCTCCCACCTCCCTCCCCATCCCACGCTTCTAGACTGTCACAGAGTCCTGTTCGATTTCCCTGAGTCATACAGCAATTTCTCACTGGCTATCTGTTTTACATATGGTAATATAAGTTTCCGTGCTTCTGTCTCCATACATCTCACCCTCTGAAATTTTAACTTTATGGAGCTTCCTTCATGAAAATGTTTTTCTTCTTAGTGATTTTTCTGCCCAAGTATGTCATTTCTTAACCCCCCAAATACAAACTTCTTGTCTCCTGTTTTCTTCTTAGAGTTTTATGGCTCTGAGTTTTAAATGCAGACCTATAATCCAGATGTTTGTGTACAGAATAAAACAGGTATTGAGTTTTGAGGTTTTATTTATTTTGGCTAATGGAGTTATCCAGTTGTTCTAACAGTAATAATCATTAAAAATATCCAATTCTCTTGAGTTGACCTAATGTCTTTATCAAAAATCAAATTGACCATACATGACTAAGTCTAATAGGAACAGCACAGTTCAAAAGAACTTTCTGTGATAATGAAATGTACTGTATCTATACTGCTTGATAGCATAGTCACTAGCCACACCACCTAATGAGTTCTTGAAATGACAGTGAAACAACTTATCTTTCACTTTATTTAATTATCATTTTAAATTTAGACAGACCTAGAACCTATATTCTGTTCCATTGATCTCTCTGCCTATTTTAGGTCAATCACATTCTTTGAATAATGTAGATTAATTTAAATCTGAATTCTCAGGCAGTGTAATTACTGCACATTTGTCTTTTTTTAATACTGCTTAAGTTCTCTATTTTTTTTAATTGGAGGATAATCACTTTGCACTATTGTGATGGTTTTTGCCATTCATCAGTAAGAATCAGCCATAGGCATATATGTGTGCTCTCCCTTCTGAACCCCCCTCCCACTTCCCTCTCCCCCACATTCCTCCAGGTTGTCACGGAGCCCCAGCTTTGGGTGCCCTGCAGCATACATACAACTCACACTGGCAATCTTTTTTACATATGGTAATGTATATGCTGCCGTGCTTTTCTTTCAAATCATCCCACCCTCTTCTTCTCCCACTGAGTCCAAAAATCTGTTCTTTATGTTTGTGTCTCCTTTTCTACCTTGGATATAGGATTGTTCTTGATGTTTCCATATAAATTTTAGAATTATTTCTTTCTTGAAAAAAGCCTGCTGAAATTTGTATAAAGATTGCATGGAAATTATTGATCAATTGAGGGAAATATTGACATCTTATAACACTGAATCTTCTAATCTCTTAGAATGACTGACCATTTCTATTTAATTTTATTTACAATATTTTCTAGTTATAATTATATAAATCCTGTATATTTTATTTTATAGTTATTTCAAAATCCTTTTGTATCTTTTTATGCTAGTGTAAATGGTATTTTTAAAGTTCATCATCCAGTTTTTATTTTGGTAATTTGGAGATTTGTAATTGACTTTTTCACATTGATCTTGAATTTTGCGTCTATGCTAAATTTACTTCTTGGTTCTAGTAACTTCTTGTAAAATGCTTGGAATATTCTATATCTATGATGAGAGTGTTTTCAAATATGGAGAATTCTATTATTTTCTTTCCAATATTTATGCTTCTGTGGATTTTTAAGGTATGCGATCATTTTTCCTATCTTGACTTTTATTATTCTATCTGAATTTTATTCCTGGTTTTAGAGGAGAACATTAATTCTTTTTCCTTTGATTAGTCTGTTAGTTAGAGGTTGTACTTCTCTTCTTATTTTAAACAGCATGTTTAGTTTTTCCCAGTTCTTTTCCTTCATCTGTTAATATAGCAAATTATATGGATTGATTTTGAAATGTTAAACCAATCTTGGATTCCCAGAATAAAGTCCACTTGATCATGCTTTGTCACAAAAGGCAAATAAACCTCTTCATTCCTAAAAGCACATTATTGTCTTAAGGTCTATTTTATTTAATATTAAAATTGCTAAACCAGTTTCTTCATAACTAATATATAACTAATATTTCTTTTTTTCAAAAATTTTACTTTTATATCTTCAGAAGTATCTCATTATGTTTTAAAAGTATTTCTGTAATAAATCTTTAATAAATCTGTCTACTTTGTTTTTTAACTGGTGAGTTTACTTATTTTATTTTATTCAAACTGTTTATATATATATGTATATATATATATTTCTAGCCTAGTTTTTTATTTAAATATTTCCTCATATATATGGAATTTACTTTCATCATTTTAAAAATAAAGGGGGAACACCCTCAAGCTCATTTTGTGGGGCCACTATCACCCTGATTACAAAGCCAGACAAAGATATCACAAAAAATAAAATCACAGACCAATATCACTGATGAACATAGATCAAAGAATCTTCAACAAAATACTAGCAAACAGAATCAAGCAACACATTAAAAGGTTCATACACCATGATCAAGTGGAGCTTGCATCTCGGAGATGCAAGGATTTTTCAATATACGCAAATCAATCAAGGTGATAGACCATATTAACAAACTGAAAGATAAAACCATATCATCATCTCAGTAGATCCTGAGAAAGCATTTGACAAAATGAAGCACTCATTTATGATAAAAATTCTCCAGAAAATGGGAATGCAAGGAACCTACATCAACATAATAGAGACCATATACGACAACCATACAGCAAACATTATTTTAAACAGTTAAAAGTATTTCCTCTAAGATCAGAAACAAGACAAGAGTGCCCACTTTCACTGCTGTCCTTCAATATAGCTTTGAAATTCCTAGCCACAGCAATAAGAGAAGAACAGAAATAAAAGGAATCCAGTTTGGAAAAGCAGTACAACCCTCACTGTTTGCAGATGACATGATACTATACATAGACAATCCTAAAGATGCCACCAGATAATTACTAGGGTTAATCAATGAATTTAGTAAAGTTGCCAGATACAAACATAACAGACAAAATTCCCTTGCTTTTCTACACACTATGAAAAATCCAAAAGAGAAATTAAGGAAAAAATTCCATTCAAGATTACATCAAAAAGAATAAAATACTAGGAATAAACTACCTAAAGAGACTAAACACTGGTATACAGAAAACTGTAAGACACTGATAAAAGGAATCAAAATCAAAGACACAAACAGATGGAGAGATGGATCATGTTCTTAGATTGGAAGAATCAATATTGTGGAAATTACTATTCTACCCAAAGAAGTCTACAGATACAATACAATCCCTAGCAAATCACCAGAGGCATTTTTCAAAGAACTAGAGCCAAAGATTTCACAATTTGTATAGAAACACAAAAGACCCCAAATAGCCAAAGCAATCTTTGAAAAGTGAAAGTGAAAGTCACTTAGTCATGTCCACTCTTTGTGGCCCCATTGACTATAGGATCTATGGAATTCTCTAGGCCAGAATACTGGACTGGGTGGCCTTTCCCTTCTCCAGGGGATTGTCCCAACCCAGGGATTGAACCCAGGTCTTCCACATCACAGTATCAACTGAGCCAAAAGGGAAGCTCAGTAATACAGGAGTGGGTAGCCTACCCCTTTTCCAGTGGGTCTTCCTGACCCAGAAATCAAACTGGGTCTCTGGCATTGAAGGTGGATTCTTTGCTAACTGAGCTGTCGGGAAAGCCTGTACAGATGGCCAACAAACACATGAAAAGATGTTCCACATTGCCTATTATCAGAGAAATGCAAATCAAAACTACAATGAATTGGCATCTCACCCCAGTCAGAATGCCCAACATCAAAATATGTACAAATGAGTAGTATTAGATGATGTGGTTAAAAGGGAAGCTTCTTGCACTGTTTGCAGGAATATAAATTGATACAGCCTCTATAGAGAATTACATGAGATTCCTTAAAAACACTAAGAATAAAACTACCATATCCCACTACTGGGCATTTAACCTGAGAAAAACTATAACTGAAAACAACACATACACCTCAGTGTTCATAGCAGCATTGTTTACAACAGCTAGAACATGGAAGCAACCTAGATGTCCACTCACAGATGAATGCATAAAGAAGTTTTGGTACATATATTTCAGAAAGCACTCAGCCATTACAAAGAACAAATTTAAGTCAGTTCGGGCGAGGTGAGTGACTACAGAGTCTGTTGTACAGAGTGAAGCAAGTCAGAAAGAGAAAAATAAATATCACTTATTAAGGTATACATGTGGAATCTAGAAAAATATTGCTGATGAATCCATTTGCAAGGCAGGAATAGAGACACAGGCGTAGAGAAGAGACTTGTGGACCCAGTGGTGGAAGGAGAGGGTGGGACAACTTGAGAGAGCAGCACTGAAATATGCACATTACCATATGTAAAATAGGTAGCTAATGGGAAGTTGCTGTATAATACAGGGGGCTCACCTTAGTACTCCGTGACAACCTAGAAGGGTAGGACAAAGGGGCGGTGGGAGAGAGGTTCAAGGGAGAAGGGACACATGTCTGCTTGAATCCGTTTCTCATTGTTGTATTGCAAAAGTCAGCACAATGTTGTGAAGCAATTATCCTTCAATTTTAAACAAATTTCTTTCTATTCTTCTAAAATTATACCCAAACCTTCCTCAACCTGCGATATTATCAAGATCTTTAGCATACTCTCCCCGCTGTTGGTGTTTTCTCTTCTACGATACCAACCCATCTTGTCAATTTTATGTATATTATGTAGATTTTCATTTCAGGCTTCATATGAATATATTTATTTTTCCTTTTTCTTTTTGTTTATATATATATATGTTTTGTTTACATAGGCATCCATAGATTTGAGGACAAAATATAAATATATTTTAACAATATTTACTTATTTATTTAAAGATTATGATAAATATACTTGATTGTGTTTTTCCAAAGTAAATCTAGCAGCATCTCTTGAGCGTGTCTGTTTTTAACTCATTTTCCAAACATTTTTTTATTGAAGATATTTGTGTAATAACCCTTCTGAGGCATTGTATATTTTTGCAAATATTTCCTAAGTATATTTTTATCATCTCTTAAGACTGAAGGTGGAAGGAGAAGGGGACAACAGAGGATGAGATGGTTAGATGGCACCACCAACTCAAAGGACATGAGTTTGGGTAAAGTCTGGGAGTTGGTGATGGACAGGGAGGACTAGCGAGCTGTAGTCCATGGGATGGCAGAGTCGGACATGACTGAAGGACTGAACTGAGCTTAACTGAATATTTAAATAACAGTTCATCTGGATTTTGAACTGGTGTTATACGCTTTTTTTCAACATTTTATAAATGTCATCTTAAGGCTTTCTTGAATCCAGTACTGACACTGAAAAATCTGATGTTAATCTAATGTTTGCTTTTTGTATGATCTACTCTTTCTCACCATAGCTGTTAAATATCTTCCTTTTTTCTCTGCAAATATATAGTATAAGTACTCTAGGTTTTCCCTAAGCTCTCTTATTTGATCCCTTCTCAGATCTTTTTAATCTGAAATCTTCTTTGGTTTTTCAGTTTAATTAATGGTGTTTGTTGAATATCTTCACTGAAATTATATCTCAAATGCTCTACCATCCAATTAAAATTCTGAATTGAACTTTAACTTATAGACAGCAAGCTATAATAAAGGTCTTTGTACCAATATTCTGGAGGTGGCGAGTCTAATGTAAAGCTAAGGGTTTTTTGTATTAGGTACCAATTTCTAAAATGTGACTTATA
This sequence comes from Raphicerus campestris, assembly GCA_006410735.1. Taxonomy (NCBI): domain Eukaryota; kingdom Metazoa; phylum Chordata; class Mammalia; order Artiodactyla; family Bovidae; genus Raphicerus; species Raphicerus campestris. The sequence continues at coordinate 500,373 of SJYW01015176.1, forward strand.
GTGAATATTTCTGAAAATTGTCCAGAAAACACACTTAATGAAATCTGAAGTAGCAATGCTAGAGTAATTATCAAAAAATATTCTCCACATGTATTCTCCAGATGTTCCACTGAAAAGACTAAAGATACCAAAGTGTGCCCAAACCGAATATGTTATTAATACACATTGTCTTCAAAGGATTTACAAAGCCAGAAATAAATATGCATGCATGTGTATGCACACTTTTAGATTTAAATTATTCTTATCACACATCATCATAAAAATTTAGAAATCAATAGGGTGCTCATATTTAGAACAACTGTTTTTGAATATAAATAATTTATTTAACAGCCAGAAAATTAAAAAATAAACTCAGGAAGTTTTACACGAGGAGTCTGATGATGACTAAATATGATGTGGTGTGGTATCCTGGATGGAATCTTAAGACCAAAAATGACATTAGGTAAAAATGAAGGAAATATGAATAAGTTATGGACTGTGAATAACCCTGTATTTATAATTTTTCATTCATCATGACAAATAAACCATACTAATGTTAAATGTTAAGAGTAGTGGGAAATGGTTACCAGCTGTATAGAAATTCTCTATACTATTTGTAAGTAAGTGAGTAAGTGTTAGTTGCTCAGTTGTGCCCGACACTTTGCAACCCCATGGACTGCAGCCCACCAGGCTCCTGTGTCCGTGAGATGCTCCAGGCAGGGATACTGAAATGAGTTGCCATTTTCTTCTCCAGGGGATCTTCTCAACCCAGCGATCAAACCAGGGTCTCCTCTACTGCAGGCAGATTCTTTACTGACTGAACTACAAAGGAATATTTCTGCAAATCTAAAATTATTTCTTTATTAAAAAAATTAAATTCAGGAAGATTCATATTATACTTAGTAACAGTTTATTTTCCTTAGCCATATATGATACGATTAAAGCTTTCCAGTTTAATAATTTCTCATCAGTGTGAGAAATATTTTTGGCACATAAATTTGTATAGTAGTGTAGCTCATGGAACTTATAGTAATTGTTTTGCTTCATAACATTGGTAAGTATGCAAATATAGTATACATTGTTTCAATGTGGGAAAATTAAAGAAGGTAACTTTTTTATTTACATTAGACTATTTTAGTATCCTATAAAATCACTTTACTGCAATTTACTAAATGGACCTTGGCTACCCAAAGTAATTCCTTTGTTTATTTATTATGATTTTTTTAAAGATATGTAATTCTAAAAAGTGAGCAATTTATACTAATTATCAAAAGCATTAGTCCCATTAACTGTATCAACAGTAAAATGAATTTAATCAAAGGAAAGTTGTAATAAAAAGCAAACTACACCACAGCACGTTTCCCGTGCCTTGTTTACTAAAGCCTTCATTGCTTATGGCAAACTGCAAAGCAATTAAGGACCATAGTTGCTCATTTGTAAACATGGTTATGAATACCAGTGGAGCCACACTTCCACAAAGCTAGAAGCAACATCAACAAAATGTATTTAAAAAATCACATTTCTGACGTCAGAGTCTCTTCCTTGAATTGCTCTGAAGTATAATCGAACAAAACTGTATGCATTTAAAGTGTACATTGCAATGATTATATATATATATATATATATGTATACACACACACACACACACACACATATACAGGACTTTCTTTGGGCTTCCCTGGTGCTCAGATGGTAAAGAATCTGCCTGAAATGTGGGAGACTCAGATTCAATCTCTGGATCAGGAAGTTCCCCTGGAGAAGGGCAAGNATATGTATACACACACACAGACACACACACACACACACACACACACATATACAGGACTTTCTTTGGGCTTCCCTGGTGCTCAGATGGTAAAGAATCTGCCTGAAATGTGGGAGACTCAGATTCAATCTCTGGATCAGGAAGTTCCCCTGGAGAAGGGCAAGGCAATCCACTCCAGTATTCTTGCCTGGAGAATCCCATGAACAGAGTAGCCTAGTGGGTTACAGTCTATGGGGCTGCAAAGAGTTGGACACGACTGAGTGACTAACACCTTCACTTTTCACTATATGTGTGTGTGTGTGTGTGTGTGTGTGTGTGTGTGTGTGTGTATATATATGGTGAAATGATCACCACAATGAAATTAAATGAAATTAACACATCTACCATCTCATATAGCTATTTTTCAGTTTGCTTTTTATGAAAACTCCTCTACTCTTTATGCAAACTTCTAGTATATAACACAGTACTATTAACTACAGTTGCTATGATGTACATTTTACCTTCAGAATGTATGCTAAACATAATTCAAACACTTTGAGCAACATGTCCCCGTTTCCCCCACCCCAGCCCCTGGCAAAGTCTCTGTTCAATTTACTTCCTCATTTCTGAATTTCCATTGGTTCATTCTCATCCATAGTCACTGATTCCTTACGTTCTATAGCCTAACACTGGCCTTTATCCCCAAACGTGTCCACAGATGTTTAATGAAATATATGTCCAAATACAGTTGAACATTTAACTGTCACTTAAATTGTTTCAATGAAAGAGCAGAAATCTCAATGTTTATGCAAGTCACTTTACACCTGAGCTATTAAGGTCATCTGCTTGATTGTGACTGTGAGCCAGAGTGGACCTGAGGAGTCTGGAGGAATCATACTCAGACACAGCAATAAAGTACATGAATATGTACATAAGAAAGTACATTGTGAATTTATGAACAAATTACGAGAACTTAGACCAATATCCTTAAAGTGACCTTCCTGACACTTCTTGCCAGAGAGTAATTATAGATACTTTCCTCTCATGACTTGCAGAATATGTCCAAAAGCAACCTCAAGCAGGAATCAGTTTCAAGGGTCATGGTTTTCTCTAGATATATCGGTGCGTACATCAGCTGTAAGCATGAATCCGTTAGTTTATATTTGAGAAGAGTTTTACTGGGTGGCTCTTGGTGGTTCTATGAATATGCATTCATATACTTTTCAAGCCATGGACTCCCTAATCCCAAATAATTTATATCCTCTGGTAAATTTTCTATTCATATTAAAATATTTAAGAATGGCAGTGTTATTACTTTTCTTCTCTTTGTCCATCATTTCATGCACTAACATTCACTTGAACTTTCTCTTCTTAATAGTCTCAATGGTGATGTCAACGTGTAAACAGAGAACTACCATCATTTTTAAAAATAATTATATTACCATTCTTATCATAAAATCTGCCTGACTCTACAAATTTTTCCATCATAGTGATAACCACCATTATATGTCATGTCATCTTTTTTTTTTTTTT
>SJYW01015176.1:513726-555223 GCA_006410735.1 Raphicerus campestris
ATAAATAAATGAATATTAATGTTTATCCCAATTCTCCTTCAAGCAAAATCTATGAAGCTAGGGTGGAGTTACAAAATGGACATCTCTAGGCACTAAGTAAAAGACTAAACTCTTGTTTTTACTCCATCAGTAAAATAGTTTTTACCTTCAGTAGTATATATTTATAAATTAAAGGTAACCTTATTTATATATTATATATAATATCAAACTCAAAAATATTGAGATTAAAAACAATGAAAAAAACATGAGCAAAATGTTTTAATATTTTTCAATACCCTGCATCATTTTGAGTGTCCTCTCTGATTCAGATGGTTTTGGAATCTGCTGTAAAAATGGATACAATACTACACATCTTCTGTCTTATGGCCCAAACTTATACTCTTGTGCTGGGAGAAAGCATTTTGTTGTTCACTCACTCACTCGTGTCTGATTCTTTGTGACCCCATGGACAGCAGAATGCCAGGCCTCCCTGTCCTTCATCATCTAGAGTTTACTCAAACTCAGGTCCATTGAGTTGGCAATGCCATCCATCTCATCCTCTGTTGTCCTCTTCTCCTCTGGCCTTCAATCTTTCTCAGCATCATGGTCTTTTCTAATGAGTCAGTTCTTCACATCATGTAGCCAAATTATTGAGCTTTAGCTTCAGCATCAGCCCTTTCAAAGAATATTCAGGACGAATTTCGTTTAGGATTGACTGGTTTGATCTTGTAGTCCAAGGGACTCTTAAAAGTCTTCTCCAACACCACAGTTCAAAAGCATCAATTCTTTGGTGCTCAGCTTTCTTTATGGTCCAGTTTTCATATCCATACATGACTACTGGAAAAACAATAGTTTGACTATATGGACTTTTGTCAGCAAAGTGATGTCTCTTTTCTCCAATACGTTATCTAAGTTTTCACTGATTTTCTTCCAAGGAGAAAGCGTCTTTATTTCATGGCTGAAGTCACCATCTGCAGTGATTTTGGAATCCCAGAAAATAGTCTGTCACTGTTTCCACTGTTTCCCCATCTATTTGCCATGAAGTGATGGGACCAGATGCCATGATCTTAGTTTTTTGAATGTTGAGTTTTAAGCTAGCTTTTTCACTCTCCTCTTTCACTTTCATAAAGAGGCTCTTCAGTTCCTCTTTGTTTTCTACCACAAGGATGGTGTNCTGGGTGTTCATTGGAAGGACTGATGTTGAAGCTGAAACACCAATATTTCGGCCACCTGATGCAAAGAGCTGACTCATTAGAAAAGACCCTGATGCTGAGAAAGATCGAGGGTTGGAGGAGAAGGGGATGACAGAAGGTTAGGTGGTTGGATGGCATCACTGATACAATGGACATGGGTTTGGGTGGACTCCAGGAGTTGTTGATGGACAGAGAGGCCTAGCGTTCTGCGATTCATGGGGTCGCAAAGAGTCGGACACGACTGAGCGACTGAACTGAACTCAGCTGAACCAGAATCAAGTCACATTCCAGTCATTAGACTTCCTCCTAATACTGTATGCTATGACCTAAAGTTAAGAATTTTTCAACAGAATATCATATTAATCTCTTATATTACCATATCATCTTTTTAATTTGACTCTTTTCTTTCTCTGTAATTGAGACTGGAAAATGAAGGCAAGGACATCTGTTGTGATGGATTCTGAGTACTTTTTCCCTTTTCTTACTGAGAAATATTGGAGATTTTCTTTTCCAAATCACAGTGCAATCTTATTTGCACAACTATTTTGGAAATGTATTGATATATGTGAATTTTGACTTTGGAGTATGCAAAAATTTCTTCTTTTACCATTTTCCTCATAGTCAGAGCCCTGTCCTGTGGTTCATCACCAGTGATTCCTTTTCAACAGGGTAGCATGTTTGATGTTTGAGGGAAGAAACAAAAGTTAACTTCCAAGATGTCTGGAAAATACTGTTTTTACTCCACAGAATAAAAGATAAAAATCTAATCTAAACACAGTCTTTTGAAAGAGCACAATTCTTCAGGTTGTGCTCAAGTCTATTTGCCATTGAACTGTGCATATATTCTTAAATTTCATTAGGACATAATGTGTGTTCATTTTTCAATATTAGGTGAAATATTATATCGAGTAATGCCTTTACCAATTCAGTTACGGATTCCAGGCTATAATCCTCCTTTCAACATTTTAGTAACTCTAAATCTGCTCTATTTCTTCTAGGAATTATTTTCTAATATTCTTCTTTTTCTGCTAAAGCAAACCATTTCTTTTCATTGCAGCTCTATTTTGAAATGTTCATTAGATGTTGAAAGTCTATCAGTAGCCACCGTCTGTGTTCCTAATTCTTCTTGTGCCTTTCAACTTTCATTTTTCTCAATGCAGACACTTTCAGATTTTTACTTTCATCTGTTCTTTAAGGACTTGAAGGATGACAAAACCACTTTCAGAAAGTGCTGGGTCAGTAATATAAGGCATTTTTTAGAAGATTCTCCACCATGCATAACAGAGCAAAACAGGAAACAAGAGGAAGCAAACTAGAGTTGTGTGAAATTGCTCATTTATTCCTCTCAAATAGTTTTCAGTTTTTCATGAAACTGCTGAAAAGTTCGCAAATTGTATTCCAATGAGATGAATATTTGTTTGCCAAGTGTTCATCAAAACTTTCGTCTTCAGGTAAACATTGCATATGCATAAGACATCCTGCTCCCAGATGTGCTGCTAGTACCTGCTTGTTCACAGGCATGAAAATGGAAGCGGTATTAAATATGCACAGACCGGCTGGCTGAATAAGGGGAGACGCAAAGGGTGCTGGGAGGGTGCTTCCAGATTATCACGAGGGGTGGGCACATACCCGCCCACCCCCCACAGTCCCAAAATGAAGAATTTAGGGGTCAGATTTTTTCTAATAGGAAATTTTTGTTTTAATGTATTCTTTCTTCCTTTCTAATTTTAATATGGGGAACTACCTTCTATGTCAAAATTTCTTTTCACCTTTATTAATAATAAAGAAAGAAAAAGTGACCCAGATGCTTTGGCTTTTCCCCAGGATTCTTTGTTTTCATGTATAATATTTTCTTTTGATGATAATGTAATAATTCATTCATTTCCTGCTTCAAATCATAATTTTCTGAATGAACAACTTTAAATGCCATAGTCCCTTAATGGATCAGTAATGTGACAGCAAGTTTGGGTATCTGCTAGCTTGAAATACCACACAAAGGGTACTTTCAAATTGGTTTTCCTCTATGTGCATTTAAATTATATTAAAGCATTTCTTAATTTCGGTGAGGTAAATTATCCCATCAGAGAACTCTGACAGAGGCATTTGTAAGATTGGAGCCCAACATAATAGACCATTTGGGGCCCCTATCAGTGGCTGAACTGAGAAGTAAATTTGCTTTCCTTCTTCTCTGCCTCCCTCCCACCCTTCCCTCCTTCCTTCCTTCCATTTTTCCTTTCTCTCTTTACTTCTATTTATTTTCTAAAATCTCAAAGCTTCTCGTAACTGCTTTTTAACCTTCACAGAAAGTGAAGCAAGAAAAGCTGTGCCCACCTTAAAGACTTCCAGACTTTCAAAATGTTGTCTGATACTGTGTGTAATGAAGTGAACCATAACTTCACTTGGCCTTCACCAGTTCTTGATGCCATTCCAGAGCTTTGAAACATCTTTAACACTCTTTGTCTTGATTTCCTATACCTCCATCTCCCAGGTTATTTGTGTATATTCACGTGCACATCTCATGACTTGCTTTGTGAACATGTTATTTTGGCCATTCAGTCACTAAGTTGTGTCTGACTCTTTGTGACCCAGGGGCTGCAGCACTCCAGGCTCTGTGTCCATCACTGTCTCCCAGAGAGGCTGTGGCCTGTAGACCTTGAGATGAGCCCCAAGAACCCTGCTGCCGTCCAATGGGCCTTGAATAGTAACTATAGAATGAAGATAATGATGCGATCTCTTGTTTTATACCCTAGAAAGTTGAGTTCTTCTAAGTTACAGGACTAGCCAGTATTATTGTAGTGGGAACCATAACTTCCATGAGATGTTTATTTCCTAAGTGGGGTCATATTCAGAAAACTTTCCCCAGAGGTGGGGCCAAATTATAAGATCCCTAAGAGTTTAAAGGTGTCTGTGGATTTCACTGGCACATTTGATGTTTGGAATCTTTCATTTTTACCTTTACAATTACCTTAAAACATATAAGGAGCCTGTTATATGCACATGTATGTGCTTCATCACTCAGTCGTGTCTGACACTGTGCACTCCCGTGGATAATAGCCTACCAAGGCTCCTCTGTCCATGGAATTTTCCAGGCAAGAATACTGGAGTGGGCTGTCATTTCCTACTCCAGGGGATCTTCCCAAGCTGGGGATCAAACCCACGTCTCCTACATTTCCTGCCTTGTCAGGCAGATGCTTTATTACTGAGCCATCTGTTCACTGAGCCATCTGTTGTATACTTTTACATTGTAATATAACTAAGGACACATTGGTGAAAAAGACAAGGATCTTTCTCTTCAGGAAGCTTAAAATCCAATAGGTGAAAAAACAATTATAATGTTTGGCAAATACAGGAACCTGACCCAACTGTGAGGAACCAGAGTGTCCACTCAGGATAATGCAAAGCCTAAACTAAGCTGAAGCTGAAGCTCCAATACTTTGGCCACCTGATGCAAAGAACTGACTCATTGGAAAAGGCCCTGATGCTGGAAAAGATTGAAGGCAGTAGGAGAAGGGGATAACAGAGGATGCAATTGTTGGATGGCATCACCGTCTTGATGGGCATGAGTTTGAGCAAGCTCCAGAAGTTGGTGATGGACAGGGAAGGAGTTGGTGATGGACAGGGAAGTGTGGCGTGCTGCAGTCCATGGGGTCACAGAGAGTCAGCCATGAGTGTGCAACTGAACTGAACTGAACTGAAACTAGGATTTAGTGGGATTAGGGGTTATCCAGTTGAAGGAGAAAATAAGGAAATGTGAATGCTTCAAACTGGGGAAACTTATAAAAAGACTCCAAAGCAGAATATGGAAACCAGGAGAAGCGGATAGTGCACCCTGGTAGAAGGTTACAATATGAGGATGGCAGTATTGAGAGATGCATATAGAGAGGGACAAGTTTATGAAAGACCCACAGACCATAGTAACAATTATTTACTTTATCCTGGTGGTATTGAGGGGCAGATCTAGAAGGGTGGGCTGGAGGGCGAGGGAGGAAGGTTTAAGAGGCAGTAGATATATGTACACATATGGCTGATTCATGCTGTTGTACAGCAAAACCAACACAACGTTGCAAAGCAATTAAACTCCAATAGAAAATAAATATAAAAAGCACTTTTAAGCATGAACAGTTCTGTATAGTCAAAGCTACGGTTTTTCCATAGTTATGTACAGGTAGGAGACCTGGGCCATAAAGGAGTCTGAGTGCTGAAGAATGGGTGCTTTCAGACTGTGGTGCTAGAGAAGAGTTTTGAGAGTCCTTTGGACAGCAAGGAGATCAAATCAGTCAATCCCAAAGGAAATCAGTCCTGAATATTCACTGCAATGACTGATGCTNGCGACTGAACTGAACTCAGCTGAACCAGAATCAAGTCACATTCCAGTCATTAGACTTCCTCCTAATACTGTATGCTATGACCTAAAGTTAAGAATTTTTCAACAGAATATCATATTAATCTCTTATATTACCATATCATCTTTTTAATTTGACTCTTTTCTTTCTCTGTAATTGAGACTGGAAAATGAAGGCAAGGACATCTGTTGTGATGGATTCTGAGTACTTTTTCCCTTTTCTTACTGAGAAATATTGGAGATTTTCTTTTCCAAATCACAGTGCAATCTTATTTGCACAACTATTTTGGAAATGTATTGATACATGTGAATTTTGACTTTGGAGTATGCAAAAATTTCTTCTTTTACCATTTTCCTCATAGTCAGAGCCCTGTCCTGTGGTTCATCACCAGTGATTCCTTTTCAAGAGGGTAGCATGTTTGATGTTTGAGGGAAGAAACAAAAGTTAACTTCCAAGATGTCTGGAAAATACTGTTTTTACTCCACAGAATAAAAGATAAAAATCTAATCTAAACACAGTCTTTTGAAAGAGCACAATTCTTCAGGTTGTGCTCAAGTCTATTTGCCATTGAACTGTGCATATATTCTTAAATTTCATTAGGACATAATGTGTGTTCATTTTTCAATATTAGGTGAAATATTATATCGAGTAATGCCTTTACCAATTCAGTTACGGATTCCAGGCTATAATCCTCCTTTCAACATTTTAGTAACTCTAAATCTGCTCTATTTCTTCTAGGAATTATTTTCTAATATTCTTCTTTTTCTGCTAAAGCAAACCATTTCTTTTCATTGCAACTCCATTTTGAAATGTTCATTAGATGTTGAAAGTCTATCAGTAGCCACCGTCTGTGTTCCTAATTCTTCTTGTGCCTTTCAACTTTCATTTTTCTCAATGCAGACACTTTCAGATTTTTACTTTCATCTGTTCTTTAAGGACTTGAAGGATGACAAAACCACTTTCAGAAAGTGCTGGGTCAGTAATATAAGGCATTTTTTAGAAGATTCTCCACCATGCATAACAGAGCAAAACAGGAAACAAGAGGAAGCAAACTAGAGTTGTGTGAAATTGCTCATTTATTCCTCTCAAATAGTTTTCAGTTTTTCATGAAACTGCTGAAAAGTTCGCAAATTGTATTCCAATGAGATGAATATTTGTTTGCCAAGTGTTCATCAAAACTTTCGTCTTCAGGTAAACATTGCATATGCATAAGACATCCTGCTCCCAGATGTGCTGCTAGTACCTGCTTGTTCACAGGCATGAAAATGGAAGCGGTATTAAATATGCACAGACCGGCTGGCTGAATAAGGGGAGACGCAAAGGGTGCTGGGAGGGTGCTTCCAGATTATCACGAGGGGTGGGCACATACCCGCCCACCCCCCACAGTCCCAAAATGAAGAATTTAGGGGTCAGATTTTTTCTAATAGGAAATTTTTGTTTTAATGTATTCTTTCTTCCTTTCTAATTTTAATATGGGGAACTACCGTCTATGTCAAAATTTCTTTTCACCTTTATTAATAATAAAGAAAGAAAAAGTGACCCAGATGCTTTGGCTTTTCCCCAGGATTCTTTGTTTTCATGTGTAATATTTTCTTTTGATGATAATGTAATAATTCATTCATTTCCTGCTTCAAATCATAATTTTCTGAATGAACAACTTTAAATGCCATAGTCCCTTAATGGATCAGTAATGTGACAGCAAGTTTGGGTATCTGCTAGCTTGAAATACCACACAAAGGGTACTTTCAAATTGGTTTTCCTCTATGTGCATTTAAATTATATTAAAGCATTTCTTAATTTCGGTGAGGTAAATTATCCCATCAGAGAACTCTGACAGAGGCATTTGTAAGATTGGAGCCCAACATAATAGACCATTTGGGGCCCCTATCAGTGGCTGAACTGAGAAGTAAATTTGCTTTCCTTCTTCTCTGCCTCCCTCCCACCCTTCCCTCCTTCCTTCCTTCCATTTTTCCTTTCTCTCTTTACTTCTATTTATTTTCTAAAATCTCAAAGCTTCTCGTAACTGCTTTTTAACCTTCACAGAAAGTGAAGCAAGAAAAGCTGTGCCCACCCTAAAGACTTCCAGACTTTCAAAATGTTGTCTGATACTGTGTGTAATGAAGTGAACCATAACTTCACTTGGCCTTCGCCAGTTCTTGATGCCGTTCCAGAGCTTTGAAACATCTTTAACACTCTTTGTCTTGATTTCCTATACCTCCATCTCCCAGGTTATTTGTGTATATTCACGTGCACATCTCATGACTTGCTTTGTGAACATGTTATTTTGGCCATTCAGTCACTAAGTTGTGTCTGACTCTTTGTGACCCAGGGGCTGCAGCACTCCAGGCTCTGTGTCCATCACTGTCTCCCAGAGAGGCTGTGGCCTGTAGACCTTGAGATGAGCCCCAAGAACCCTGCTGCCGTCCAATGGGCCTTGAATAGTAACTATAGAATGAAGATAATGATGCGATCTCTTGTTTTATACCCTAGAAAGTTGAGTTCTTCTAAGTTACAGGACTAGCCAGTATTATTGTAGTGGGAACCATAACTTCCATGAGATGTTTATTTCCTAAGTGGGGTCATATTCAGAAAACTTTCCCCAGAGGTGGGGCCAAATTATAAGATCCCTAAGAGTTTAAAGGTGTCTGTGGATTTCACTGGCACATTTGATGTTTGGAATCTTTCATTTTTACCTTTACAATTACCTTAAAACATATAAGGAGCCTGTTATATGCACATGTATGTGCTTCATCACTCAGTTGTGTCTGACACTGTGCACTCCCATGGATAATAGCCTACCAAGGCTCCTCTGTCCATGGAATTTTCCAGGCAAGAATACTGGAGTGGGCTGTCATTTCCTACTCCAGGGGATCTTCCCAAGCTGGGGATCAAACCCACGTCTCCTACATTTCCTGCCTTGTCAGGCAGATGCTTTATTACTGAGCCATCTGTTCACTGAGCCATCTGTTGTATACTTTTACATTGTAATATAACTAAGGACACATTGGTGAAAAAGACAAGGATCTTTCTCTTCAGGAAGCTTAAAATCCAATAGGTGAAAAAACAATTATAATGTTTGGCAAATACAGGAACCTGACCCAACTGTGAGGAACCAGAGTGTCCACTCAGGACAATGCAAAGCCTAAACTAAGCTGAAGCTGAAGCTCCAATACTTTGGCCACCTGATGCAAAGAACTGACTCATTGGAAAAGGCCCTGATGCTGGAAAAGATTGAAGGCAGTAGGAGAAGGGGATAACAGAGGATGCAATTGTTGGATGGCATCACCGTCTTGATGGGCATGAGTTTGAGCAAGCTCCAGAAGTTGGTGATGGACAGGGAAGGAGTTGGTGATGGACAGGGAAGTGTGGCGTGCTGCAGTCCATGGGGTCACAGAGAGTCAGCCATGAGTGTGCAACTGAACTGAACTGAACTGAAACTAGGATTTAGTGGGATTAGGGGTTATCCAGTTGAAGGAGAAAATAAGGAAATGTGAATGCTTCAAACTGGGGAAACTTATAAAAAGACTCCAAAGCAGAATATGGAAACCAGGAGAAGCGGATAGTGCACCCTGGTAGAAGGTTACAATATGAGGATGGCAGTATTGAGAGATGCATATAGAGAGGGACAAGTTTATGAAAGACCCACAGACCATAGTAACAATTATTTACTTTATCCTGGTGGTATTGAGGGGCAGATCTAGAAGGGTGGGCTGGAGGGCGAGGGAGGAAGGTTTAAGAGGCAGTAGATATATGTACACATATGGCTGATTCATGCTGTTGTACAGCAAAACCAACACAACGTTGCAAAGCAATTAAACTCCAATAGAAAATAAATATAAAAAGCACTTTTAAGCATGAACAGTTCTGTATAGTCAAAGCTACGGTTTTTCCATAGTTATGTACAGGTAGGAGACCTGGGCCATAAAGGAGTCTGAGTGCTGAAGAATGGGTGCTTTCAGACTGTGGTGCTAGAGAAGAGTTTTGAGAGTCCTTTGGACAGCAAGGAGATCAAATCAGTCAATCCCAAAGGAAATCAGTCCTGAATATTCACTGCAATGACTGATGCTGAAGCTGAAGCGCCAGTACTTTGGCCACCTGATGTGAGGAATTGATTCATTTGAAAAGACCCTGATGCTGGGAAAGACTGAAGGCAAGAAGAGAAGGGAGTGACAGGATGAGATGAATGGATGGAATCATAGACTCAACGGACCTGAGTTTGAGTAAACTCAAGGAGTTGGTGAAGGACAGGGAAGCCTGGCTTGCTGCAGTCCATGAGTTCGCAAAGAGTCTGACAGGACTGAGCAACTGAAAAACAACAAACATGTGTGTGTGCATATGCACATGTGCTTGCTGTCACTTCAGTCATGTCCAACTCTTTGCAACCCTATGGACTGTAGCCTGCCAGGCTTCTCCGTTCATGGGATCCTCCAGTTAAGAATACTGGAGTGGTTTGCCACTCCAGGGGATCACTCCTCCAGGGGATCTTTCCAACCCAAGAGTCAAACTCACGTCTAATTTCTTCTGCATTGGCAGGCAGATTCTTTATCACTAGTGCCACCTGGCAAGCCCATTATATATATATATATACACACACACATATATACATATATATATACATATTCATATACACCTAATTATATGTGGATTTTGGGGACCTGAGGAATGATCAAAGTTGGAAAGACATTTACAAAATTATGGATCCCAGAATCTTATGAGTCCAAATCTCTACCCCATTTCCACACTTTGTGTGAGAGATGCATTATGAATATTCTACTATCAAGGTATCAGTTTCCCTTCTAACCTATACTGAGAGGTTTTACTGCTCAATGGAGAGAGCATGGAGAGTTCGATGGAGAGAGCATGACTTGGAAAAAAAATTTTTTTCTCCCACTTCCTACCAGCTATGAGTCTGGGCAAGTAGCTTAGCCCCTTTTGATTTTAGTTTCCTTTCATTTGTAAACTTAAAAATGTATTTGGTAACAACTCAGTCATCCAGTATACAATTCTGTAGAATATAAAACAAACTGAATAATTAAGGTCCATAATACATTATTGTTGTGCTACAATTAAATGAATTTCTCAGAGAAGCCTGACCTGTGGCTAAAACCGTGACAAGGATAACAGAGTCTGTGTGAAGACTGATGCTTGAGCTGGCCAGCAGGAAAGCCCTTCACTCGTTTCTGAGCCATTCGGCAGCCATAGAAAATAAATGGAAGGGAAGAATTTTATACAATTCACAGGTGACTCTGGTAAGGGTGAAAGAATGACACTTTGAAAGGCTAAAGGATGAAGAAGGAGAGGAATAAAATGGAAAAACATACCCTGAAATATATTATTTCTACAAAGCGAATGCCAGGGCGTATCACGCAGGGTATGTAACACTGGGAAATAATGCAACAAGGTACATCTCAGTAAATTTTAAACCCAGTATATACAACTGCTCCTAGATAGCATTCTTTGCACACTTGAGCTGTAACGATTGTTCTGACCATGCTTACCAATGCTCCCCTTGGGGGGGCAAGGTTCATGTATTCTAGTTTATCTCAAAGGAAATGAAGACTGCAACCCAAAGTGCTGCTATACTGAGATCTAATCGTCTTTGCACCATGAAAAATATAATTCAATTAGCTTTGTGAATTACCATTTTATATTATTATTTTTGGTTTCCCAGGTGGCACCAAGGGTAAAAACCCACTTACAAATGCAGGAGACGTAAGAGATGTGGGTCAGTCCTTGGGTTAGGAAGATTTCCTGGAGAAGGAAATGGCAGCCCACTCCAGCGTTCTCACTTAGAGAATCCCATGGATAGAGGAGCCTGAAGTCTATGGTCCACAGAGTCACAGAGTCAGACATAACTTAAGTGACTTAGCACGCACGCATTCTTACTTTGTAGGCTGCTCGTTTAGCTTAGTTAAAATAGTAGCATCCCAGGGTCAGAAGACTCCTCTTGGGAGACAGCAGACATGCCCAGACTTTTCTGATGAGTCAGTAACTCCAGAAGCCAAGCATGGAATGCCCTGTGTATAAGAACTCTGCACATCACTTGTGTCCCCGTTTCCTACAAGTTGTGGTAACCATTTCTAACCAACACGTGTGTTTACAGTCTCAACTCATAGCAGGAAAGCTTGATCAGATTCAGAAATCTCATAAGCGTATTTGGCAAGGCAAGCATTACTTTCAGATGTTTCTATGTTCTGGTCTATCAAGTAAATGCATTTTTCTATTAAATGCAGACTCAACTAATTCAACTTTTCAGGCTATCGAACAGGAATGTAAAGCCCCATTTCTCTAAAGGGCTGGAAGAAAGCACCAGTTATCATCCAAAATACCCTTTTAGTTAAAGTGATACCTAAACTTTACCAGATTAATGAATTGAGACCATTTCATAGGAATTTCATTCTACTCCATTTATTTAATGCAGTATCCAAAATGTTGTACACTGCTTGACTGCCTGATAGGAAGATAGGATAGGTATACATATATTCAAAATGCAGAATCACCATGGACTTATTAATAGCCCTTCTTATTGTAAAATGGTTCTTCCTGCAAATACTTCAAATGGCCTATCTATCTACTCAATTTACATTTATGAGTGTCCTTCATGTGTCCATCCACAGTGCTATGCAGACTTAATATAAAAGAAGATACAATAAATATTTAAAAGGCTAAATCAAACAAATAAGTTCTTTTTTTAAATCTTTTACAAATCAACAGTAATTTTAAAGTTCTCATGCATAAAAGAATAGATTTTCTAGCTGAAGAACAGGGTGTAGAAGAACTTGTGATCTATTAGAATCAGATTGCAAAGTGGCAGGTAGAGGTCAGTGCTTGTAAATTGTGACAGAAATGCTTCCAGAATCAGAAAATCTTTATGTGACAAGTGTGTACTGGGTTGGTACAAAAATGAAATCATATGGCTAGTAAAACACACACACACACACACANAAAGATTGAAGGCAGTAGGAGAAGGGGATAACAGAGGATGCAATTGTTGGATGGCATCACCGTCTTGATGGGCATGAGTTTGAGCAAGCTCCAGAAGTTGGTGATGGACAGGGAAGGAGTTGGTGATGGACAGGGAAGTGTGGCGTGCTGCAGTCCATGGGGTCACAGAGAGTCAGCCATGAGTGTGCAACTGAACTGAACTGAACTGAAACTAGGATTTAGTGGGATTAGGGGTTATCCAGTTGAAGGAGAAAATAAGGAAATGTGAATGCTTCAAACTGGGGAAACTTATAAAAAGACTCCAAAGCAGAATATGGAAACCAGGAAAAGCGGATAGTGCACCCTGGTAGAAGGTTACAATATGAGGATGGCAGTATTGAGAGATGCATATAGAGAGGGACAAGTTTATGAAAGACCCACAGACCATAGTAACAATTATTTACTTTATCCTGGTGGTATTGAGGGGCAGATCTAGAAGGGTGGGCTGGAGGGCGAGGGAGGAAGGTTTAAGAGGCAGTAGATATATGTACACATATGGCTGATTCATGCTGTTGTACAGCAAAACCAACATAACGTTACAAAGCAATTAAACTCCAATAGAAAATAAATATAAAAAGCATTTTTAAGCATGAACAGTTCTGTATAGTCAAAGCTACGGTTTTTCCATAGTTATGTACAGGTAGGAGACCTGGGCCATAAAGGAGTCTGAGTGCTGAAGAATGGGTGCTTTCAGACTGTGGTGCTAGAGAAGAGTTTTGAGAGTCCTTTGGACAGCAAGGAGATCAAATCAGTCAATCCCAAAGGAAATCAGTCCTGAATATTCACTGCAATGACTGATGCTAAAGCTGAAGCTCTAATACTTTGGCCACCTGATGTGAGGAATTGATTCATTTGAAAAGACCCTGATGCTGGGAAAGACTGAAGGCAGGAAGAGAAGGGAGTGACAGGATGAGATGATTGGATGGAATCATAGACTCAACGGACCTGAGTTTGAGTAAACTCAAGGAGTTGGTGAAGGACAGGGAAGCCTGGCTTGCTGCAGTCCATGAGTTCGCAAAGAGTCTGACAGGACTGAGCAACTGAAAAACAACAAACGTGTGTGTGTGCATATGCACATGTGCTTGCTGTCACTTCAGTCATGTCCAACTCTTTGCAACCCTATGGACTGTAGCCTGCCAGGCTTCTCCGTTCATGGGATTCTCCAGTTAAGAATACTGGAGTGGTTTGCCACTCCAGGGGATCACTCCTCCAGGGGATCTTTCCAACCCAAGAGTCAAACTCACGTCTAATTTCTTCTGCATTGGCAGGCAGATTCTTTATCACTAGTGCCACCTGGCAAGCCCATTATATATATATATATACACACACACATATATACATATATATATACATATTCATATACACCTAATTATATGTGGATTTTGGGGACCTGAGGAATGATCAAAGTTGGAAAGACATTTACAAAATTATGGATCCCAGAATCTTATGAGTCCAAATCTCTACCCCATTTCCACACTTTGTGTGAGAGATGCATTATGAATATTCTACTATCAAGGTATCAGTTTCCCTTCTAACCTATACTGAGAGGTTTTACTGCTCAATGGAGAGAGCATGGAGAGTTCGATGGAGAGAGCATGACTTGGAAAAAAAATTTTTTTCTCCCACTTCCTACCAGCTATGAGTCTGGGCAAGTAGCTTAGCCCCTTTTGATTTTAGTTTCCTTTCATTTGTAAACTTAAAAATGTATTTGGTAACAACTCAGTCATCCAGTATACAGTTCTGTAGAATATAAAACAAACTGAATAATTAAGGTCCATAATACATTATTGTTGTGCTACAATTAAATGAATTTCTCAGAGAAGCCTGACCTGTGGCTAAAACCGTGACAAGGATAACAGAGTCTGTGTGAAGACTGATGCTTGAGCTGGCCAGCAGGAAAGCCCTTCACTCGTTTCTGAGCCATTCGGCAGCCATAGAAAATAAATGGAAGGGAAGAATTTTATACAATTCACAGGTGACTCTGGTAAGGGTGAAAGAATGACACTTTGAAAGGCTAAAGGATGAAGAAGGAGAGGAATAAAATGGAAAAACATACCCTGAAATATATTATTTCTANCAGAAATAAATGGAAGGGAAGAATTTTATACAATTCACAGGTGACTCTGGTAAGGGTGAAAGAATGACGCTTTGAAAGGCTAAAGGATGAAGAAGGAGAGGAATAAAATGGAAAAACAAAACATACCCTGAAATATATTATTTCTACAAAGCGAATGCCAGGGAGTATCACGCAGGGTATGTAACACTGGGAAATAATGCAACAAGGTACATCTCAGTAAATTTTAAACCCAGTATATACAACTGNTAGAAAATAAATGGAAGGGAAGAATTTTATACAATTCACAGGTGACTCTGGTAAGGGTGAAAGAATGACACTTTGAAAGGCTAAAGGATGAAGAAGGAGAGGAATAAAATGGAAAAACATACCCTGAAATATATTATTTCTACAAAGCGAATGCCAGGGCGTATCACGCAGGGTATGTAACACTGGGAAATAATGCAACAAGGTACATCTCAGTAAATTTTAAACCCAGTATATACAACTGCTCCTAGATAGCATTCTTTGCACACTTGAGCTGTAACGATTGTTCTGACCATGCTTACCAATGCTCCCCTTGGGGGGGCAAGGTTCATGTATTCTAGTTTATCTCAAAGGAAATGAAGACTGCAACCCAAAGTGCTGCTATACTGAGATCTAATCGTCTTTGCACCATGAAAAATATAATTCAATTAGCTTTGTGAATTACCATTTTATATTATTATTTTTGGTTTCCCAGGTGGCACCAAGGGTAAAAACCCACTTACAAATGCAGGAGACGTAAGAGATGTGGGTCAGTCCTTGGGTTAGGAAGATTTCCTGGAGAAGGAAATGGCAGCCCACTCCAGCGTTCTCACTTAGAGAATCCCATGGATAGAGGAGCCTGAAGTCTATGGTCCACAGAGTCACAGAGTCAGACATAACTTAAGTGACTTAGCACGCACGCATTCTTACTTTGTAGGCTGCTCGTTTAGCTTAGTTAAAATAGTAGCATCCCAGGGTCAGAAGACTCCTCTTGGGAGACAGCAGACATGCCCAGACTTTTCTGATGAGTCAGTAACTCCAGAAGCCAAGCATGGAATGCCCTGTGTATAAGAACTCTGCACATCACTTGTGTCCCCGTTTCCTACAAGTTGTGGTAACCATTTCTAACCAACACGTGTGTTTACAGTCTCAACTCATAGCAGGAAAGCTTGATCAGATTCAGAAATCTCATAAGCGTATTTGGCAAGGCAAGCATTACTTTCAGATGTTTCTATGTTCTGGTCTATCAAGTAAATGCATTTTTCTATTAAATGCAGACTCAACTAATTCAACTTTTCAGGCTATCGAACAGGAATGTAAAGCCCCATTTCTCTAAAGGGCTGGAAGAAAGCACCAGTTATCATCCAAAATACCCTTTTAGTTAAAGTGATACCTAAACTTTACCAGATTAATGAATTGAGACCATTTCATAGGAATTTCATTCTACTCCATTTATTTAATGCAGTATCCAAAATGTTGTACACTGCTTGACTGCCTGATAGGAAGATAGGATAGGTATACATATATTCAAAATGCAGAATCACCATGGACTTATTAATAGCCCTTCTTATTGTAAAATGGTTCTTCCTGCAAACACTTCAAATGGCCTATCTATCTACTCAATTTACATTTATGAGTGTCCTTCATGTGTCCATCCACAGTGCTATGCAGACTTAATATAAAAGAAGATACAATAAATATTTAAAAGGCTAAATCAAACAAATAAGTTCTTTTTTTAAATCTTTTACAAATCAACAGTAATTTTAAAGTTCTCATGCATAAAAGAATAGATTTTCTAGCTGAAGAACAGGGTGTAGAAGAACTTGTGATCTATTAGAATCAGATTGCAAAGTGGCAGGTAGAGGTCAGTGCTTGTAAATTGTGACAGAAATGCTTCCAGAATCAGAAAATCTTTATGTGACAAGTGTGTACTGGGTTGGTACAAAAATGAAATCATATGGCTAGTAAAACACACACACACACACACACACACATACATGCACACGAATGCACACACAAGTTTACAGTAAACCAAAAGTCAAAAATGTGATTTTTAAAGCAAAGAAAATCACCACTTTAAGGTTACCAGCATGGCTTATATTTTAAGCATTTATACTAGAGAACCAACCAGTAGCAACCCAATTTTATCTGTACTAAATTCAGGGAAATTTGAAGACATCCATGCCTGAATATCACACAGAAAATTATGCAAACATCAAGCCATTTCATAGGTCTGCAGGGACTGGAAAGAATATCTGAGTGCTGTCTGCAAGCATACGACACCATGGGCCACAGCACTGAATAATGTTATTTGCTAAAAATATATAAATATAAAGCAAAATAGGATGGCAAACAAGCCCCAGGGGAATCAGAAAATAACTTGGCAAGCACAAATCATTTCCAAAAGGAACAAATTGAAAGGACAATAAGGGGATAAAGAAATGATCCAAAGTGTCTCTCTCGTGTTAATTCTAGAAAATTCAAAGCCATAGAGTTCTGTCAAGAAATGACATGGTCAGCAGTATACAGACTAGATGAAGAGCTTTCAACAGGCATTCTACCAGCAGAATGCTTGCAGACTATGTATTCTAGTCTAAGTATCAGGACCAGGAGAGTGCACATTTAACATGAGATGCTAAAGTGACATCATAGCAGTCGTTCAAAGCTTATTGTCTTTGTCTAATGATGCAATTTCTAAGGTGTTGTTGATTTTTAAAGGAAAAAGAAAAAAAAAGTATTACGCTTTCTAGATCTATTGAATTTGTTTTGCCTCTAGATCATAGAAACCGTATTCAAAGCCCCATTTTAAAATTTAATGAAGAATATAAGACTTTTAAGTGAAGAAAAGTGATGTAACTGTGGTACTGTCATTATCATTATCCAATACTGTAAAGATCTGGAAAGTTAGATCTGGCAAGTTATTTTACTATGTGCAAACCATCCACCATATTTTTTGCATTTTATGTAATACTCATGATTTGTCTCTCTCATAATCCTAATTGTCAAAATTTCCATGTCCCAAAAAAAGAAAAAAATGCACCAAAAGGAGTTAAAAAGCCAAGAAGAATTTATTTAAGACTATTGCAATAAGGGAGAGAGGTTGAACATAACCCCTCTGAAAGAAAAGTCAAGAGGATTTTTAATGTTAGGTGATCCATGACTAGATTATCTGTGTTAGCTGATTTTCAATTATTCTATTGAAATTAGGTTCCCTANTATCTGAGTGCTGTCTGCATGCATACGACACCATGGGCCACAGCATTGAATAATGTTATTTGCTAAAAATATATAAATATAAAGCAAAATAGAATGGCAAACAAGCCCCAGGGGAATCAGAAAATAACTTGGCAAGCACAAATCATTTCCAAAAGGAACAAATTGAAAGGACAATAAGGGGATAAAGAAATGATCCAAAGTGTCTCTCTCGTGTTAATTCTAGAAAATTCAAAGCCATAGAGTTCTGTCAAGAAATGACATGGTCAGCAGTATACAGACTAGATGAAGAGCTTTCAACAGGCATTCTACCAGCAGAATGCTTGCAGACTATGTATTCTAGTCTAAGTATCAGGACCAGGAGAGTGCACATTTAACATGAGATGCTAAAGTGACATCATAGCAGTCGTTCAAAGCTTATTGTCTTTGTCTAATGATGCAATTTCTAAGGTGTTGTTGATTTTTAAAGGAAAAAGAAAAAAAAAGTATTACGCTTTCTAGATCTATTGAATTTGTTTTGCCTCTAGATCATAGAAACCGTATTCAAAGCCCCATTTTAAAATTTAATGAAGAATATAAGACTTTTAAGTGAAGAAAAGTGATGTAACTGTGGTACTGTCATTATCATTATCCAATACTGTAAAGATCTGGAAAGTTAGATCTGGCAAGTTATTTTACTATGTGCAAACCATCCACCATATTTTTTGCATTTTATGTAATACTCATGATTTGTCTCTCTCATAATCCTAATTGTCAAAATTTCCATGTCCCAAAAAAAGAAAAAAATGCACCAAAAGGAGTTAAAAAGCCAAGAAGAATTTATTTAAGATTATTGCAATAAGGGAGAGAGGTTGAACATAACCCCTCTGAAAGAAAAGTCAAGAGGATTTTTAATGTTAGGTGATCCATGACTAGATTATCTGTGTTAGCTGATTTTCAATTATTCTATTGAAATTAGGTTCCCTACTCCCATTCCATAGAAACAGAGAGATGAGCTCTATCTTCCTCAATGATTACATGATTACATTTCAAAAGGATGGCTCCTGGTCCTTGTAAAATATAACCCTGGGCTGTAAAATGGTCAGGAAGCTGGCGAAAGGTTATATCTCAAAGGGGAGAGAAAGAATTTCTAATTTCAAGGTGTCTGAGGTCAATATCCTAAGAAAAAGAAGAGTCAGGAAGAAACGTGTCTAAAGGTAAGTCAAACTGAAAGGAGCATGAAGCCATATTGGTCAGCCATATGTATCTCTTAACAGCCCAGAAGCATCTGTCCTAGAGAAACAGCACCTGGAAATATTCCAAATTGATTTCAATTAACAAAATAAGGATATCAATTTCCACAGCAGACTAAAACAACTACCATTACATCATAGAATAATAGAAAATTATGGTTATGTGCACAAATGTGCTCAGTATAATAAAACAAAATCATATTTAATACCATCAACATGATGATGAAAAATGAATGAGCCTCATGTTCCTTAAAATCATCATATGGAATGAATGGTGCTAATATATGTATTTTCACATTTTAATAAGATTGTGATTCTTCTATAGTCAACACCAATGGATGTAATATTTTATAATTTTAAACTTCTCAACATTTTTCTATTTAGAATAGTGAATATAGTTCTGCAAAGACATGATACAGTTACATGTCTATATTAAATAAAAGAAGCTAATTCTTGGACATAATTAGCTTTAAATGAATACTTCCATACCAGTGGGCAAAATGAAACCTATCAGATTCATTTTCTTTGACCTGGGTCCTTTGTAGTAAAATATTCACATCTATATGCTCTGTGGAGTTCGACAGAACACACTGAAATTAACATACCTGTTGACACTGATGATTACCACATTAAAAATTTAAGCCAAATGACAGACAGAAGTCTTTCATAATAAATAAACCCTGTCACTATGGGCAAGCTCATATCCTTTATAGTTTTTCCTGTAAGCTGCCCAACTGGCTGTTCAGTCTCTCTTAGGGAGAGGAATCCAGGCTCCTTCCCAGAGGAAACCATATTCAATTGTCAACAGCTTTGTTTAATTTCCTCTAGAAAGAAAAACTAAAACTTGTTGGGAGCTTTTTTCTACACTCACTGCAGGTAGTTAACAGTTTGGTTAAAAATAATTAAGACAGTTTGTTAATATGAAACTTAAACTCCTTTAGAAAGAGCACTAAGCTCACAGGATAAAGAAGATTGCCTAAGTGGAAAGTTCTTGGGGGAGGCTTGGAGCCAGACCCAGCATGGGATGTTTTATTTTCTACTGAAAGTCTTCACACTTCTGCAAAATTGTTGGAAGTCAGTACCTCCGTGGGTAGTTTTGCTTATTCTTTCCTGCTTGTAACTTGTCCCTATCGGGAGTATTCTAGTTGCTCCTAAGCAGATACCCTACAGCTAGCTCAGAGCGCTAACAGAATGCAGAGTGAACTGAATAGAGTGTGACAGATGCCTCCAGAAGGGGCAGCCAAGGTAGGAGCAAAAGACAAAGAATAACTGAGATATATGCTGCTCTCGACTCGATAAAGATGGAATTAAACCTCATTCACAGGATAAAGGAGTAAATTGTTTAGTTTTCATCAGTCATAACTGTTTGTCAGTAACAGGTAACTGTTTTTGGTTTCCAGATGTTACCTTAGTTAACAATGATACAATGTCTTCTTGTTGCAGCTAGAATTCTAGTTTAGTCTCAAGCTTCGATTTTCATGTGTACAGATACATGTACATATACTGTATTTATGCATTCATTTTACCACTCAATATATATTTATTGACTGCCTTTGCTTGATCAGCCACACTGATATTGCAGTAGGTAAGGCAGAAATCCACATAGTCTTGACTCTCCAGCCATTGAGTTAGTGAAATTTGCTCAGTCGAGTCCAACTCTTTGCAACTTTAGGGACTATATAGACCATGGAATTCTCCAGGCCAGAATACTGGACTGGGTAGCCTTTCACTTCTCCAGGGATTAAAGCCATTAAAGTAAAACAATGAAATAATTATATGAAGGTGATTATTTTAAATCTCTTGATCTCAGCTTTAAGAAATTTTATTTTTAGTTCCAATTTTTCAATTATTATTTTTTTGCCAAACTGTATGTAATAGGTTCATAGGCAAGCGAGGAATATCTTACATACCTTCAAAATGGAGAGGTACTAATATTTATCAGTAGGACAGTATGCCTTTGTGTGTCTATTTGTCCAAATTCATACACGTGCAATACATATTATAACCATCTAAAACATGTCTGTAGAGTAAAAGCAACCAATTTTGGTTAACTTAAAAAACCAATAAGGCTTTTAATATCATGTATAAATTATAGCTACAAAGTCTATAAAATGCAATTTATAATATGTATATCTAAATATAATCATATCCAATGATAACAATTAAGTTAATATTGTATTTTCAGAATTATTTCTGAGTTATATTTATACCCACAAAAGGCAAATTACCTAGTTTTAAAATATGATAAAAATGTAGTTATACTTCATTAATTTTTAAATGAAGATTTTATATCCTTCTACTCTGACAAGTTATGAATCAATTTTAAAAGTTCTGTGTTTGTCTTAGAATCCTCCTACACATTAAAAAAAATCTTCATCATTGAATCTGATTTAGAGAATGCATATGAATAAAAAGAAAACACATTGAAAAATATTTCTCTTTTTCTGACTGTGTTTTATATGTCCCAGCTCAGTACACATTAATTTGAAAGCCGGGAGAAAAAGTGGTAGCGATTTTAAATAAATAAATTTGGCTGAAACATTACAGAGCAAAGCAAAAGCATAACGTGCTTGGGATAACAGTTATAGCCATTCCTCAAATGAGTGGCATCATCTGCATATCTGAGGTTGTTGATATTTCTCATGGCAGTGTTGATTCCAACTCAATTAAAAGACCCTTGTTCCTTTGAAGAAAAGCTCTGACAAACCTAAACAGCATATTTAAAAAACAGAGACATCACTTTGCTGACAAAAGTCCATATAGTCAAAGCTATGGTTTTTCCTGTAGTCATGTATGAAAAAAAGAAGGCTAGGATGCAAAGAATTGATGCTTTTGAACTGTGGTGTTGGAGAAGACTCTTGAGAGGCCCTTGGAGAGCAAGTAGATCAAATTAGTTGATCCTAAAGGCAATCAACCCTGGATAGTCACTGGAAGAGCTGATGCTGAAGCTGACACTGCAATACTTTGGCCACCTAATGTGAAGAGCTGAATCACTGGAAAAGACTCTGATCCTGGGGAAAGAGAGAGCAAGAGAAGGGGATAAAAGAGGATAAGATGGTTGGATGGGATCACGGACTCAATGGACATGAGTTTGNATGTGAAGAGCTGAATCACTGGAAAAGACTCTGATCCTGGGGAAAGAGAGAGCAAGAGAAGGGGATAAAAGAGGATAAGATGGTTGGATGGGATCACGGACTCAATGGACATGAGTTTGAGCAAGCCCTGTGCGATAGTAAAGGACAGAGAAACCTGGTGTGCAGCAGTTAATGAGGTCACAAAGAGACAGACGTGATTTAACAACTGATCAACAAATAAGTAGGTACAGTAAAGGCCCAATGTGAAACACTGCTGAGATTTCTAAATAGATGTTTCACCCCAGACTCCCAAACTAAATAAGACTACCCTCTGTTGATTTAGTAATTACAGAAAATTCTGAAGATAAAATGAACAAAAGATGCTTTATATTTTCAATCAAGATTAAAATAAACAAAAAAGCTAGATTTGAACTATTCCATAATCCAGTTACCTTAAAAGTAAGTAGTTTCAGTGTTTTAAAACTTATTTCTTCCTAACTTTTGATTCACACTTCAGGTTAACTTTTACTTCTTTTGCATTTAATATTAGCACTCTAACGAAATAAATTTCCTGGTTATTCTACCAAATTGAAAAGTATTTATTGAATACCTACTGAATACAAAGTATTTGAGGAAAAAAAAAAACATTTAAGAGGCAAAACACTCTATGACACAAATCACAGCAAGATCTCTATGAAATGAAAATAAAAGCAAAGAATAAAGAAATAGGACCTAATTAATCTTAAAAGATTTTGCATAACAAAGGAAACTATAAACAAGAGGAAAAGACAACCCTTAGAATGGGAGAAGATAATGCAAATGAAACAATTGACAAAGGATTAATTTCCAAAGTATATTACAGTACATGCAACTCATTTTCAAAACAATAAACAACCCAATAAAAAAAGTGGGCAGAAGACCTAAGAAGATATTTCTCCAAAGAATACATACAGATGGCTACTAAACACATGAAAAGATGATCAACATTGTTCATTATTAGAGAAATGCAGATCAAAACTACCATGAGATATTACCTCACACTGGTCAGAATGGCTATCGTCGAAAAAATCTACAAATAATAAATGCCAGAGAGGGTGTGGAGAAGAGGGAATCCTCTTGAACTGTTGATGGGGTTGTAAATTGATATAGCCACTACAGAGGACAGTGTGGAAATTCCTTTAAAAAGAATAAACCTATCATATGATACAACAGTCCTATTACTAGGCATATAATACATCATTGAAAAAGACATATGTACCTCAATGTTCATTGTAGGGCTACTTACAATAGCTATGATATGAAGCAACCTAGATGACCATTGACAGATGAAAGCCTAATAAGGCTGTGGTACATATATACAATGGAATGTTGCTGCTGCTGCTATTGCTAAGTCGCTTCAGTCGTGTCCAACTCTGTGCAACCCCATAGATGGCAGCCCACCAGGCTCCCCTGCCCCTGGGATTCTCCAGGCAAGAACACTAGAGTGGGTTGCCATTTCCTTCTCCAATGCAGGAAAGTGAAAAGTGAAAGGGAAGTTGCTCAGTCATGTCCGACTCTTAGCGACCCCATGGACTGCAGCCCAGCAGGCTCCTCCATCCATGGGATTTTCCAGGCAAGAGTACTGGAGTGGGGTGCCATTGCCATCTTCGCAATGGAATATTGCTCAGCCATAAAAAGGAAAGTATTTGAATCATTTCTAATGAAGTGAATGAACTTAGAGCCTATTGTACAAAGTGAAGCAAGTCAGAAAGAGAAAAATATATATTAATACATTTTTATGGAATCTAGAAAGATGGTACTTATGAACCAATTTTCAGGGCAGCAATGGAGATGCAGAAACAGAACAGACATAGTAGGAAAGGAGAGGGTGGACAGACTGAGAGACTAGCATAGAAACTTATATATCACCATATGTAGACTAGATAGCCAACAGGAAATTGCTATATTACTCAGGGAGTTCACACTGGTGCTCTGTGATAAGCTGGAGGGGTAGGATGGGGTAGGATGCGGGAGGGAGGACCAAGGGAGAGGGGAAATATGTATATTTGTGGTTGATTCATGTTGATGTATGACAGGAATCAAGAAAATATTATAATGCAATTATCCTTAAATTAAAAATAAATTCATTAAAAAAATAAAATGAAGAATAGCACAAATTCACCAAACTTTGATTCTTTCTGGAGAGATAGAAGCACAAATATATATACATCAGAATCAAACACAGTGTGTATAGGATCATAATACTGAGCAACAATAGCTATTATTAATTAGTAGCTATTATTTTATGCTATAATAAAGTGTTTATTGTACATACTACTATTTCACTTANTTGCTCAGCCATAAAAAGGAAAGTATTTGAATCATTTCTAATGAAGTGAATGAACTTAGAGCCTATTGTACAAAGTGAAGCAAGTCAGAAAGAGAAAAATATATATTAATACATTTTTATGGAATCTAGAAAGATGGTACTTATGAACCAATTTGCAGGGCAGCAATGGAGATGCAGAAACAGAACAGACATAGTAGGAAAGGAGAGGGTGGACAGACTGAGAGACTAGCATAGAAACTTATATATCATCTTATGTAGACTAGATAGCCAATGGGAAATTGCTATATTACTCAGGGAGTTCACACTGGTGCTCTGTGATAAGCTGGAGGGGTAGGATGGGGTAGGATGCGGGAGGGAGGACCAAGGGAGAGGGGAAATATGTATATTTGTGGTTGATTCATGTTGATGTATGACAGGAATCAAGAAAATATTATAATGCAATTATCCTTAAATTAAAAATAAATTCATTAAAAAAATAAAATGAAGAATAGCACAAATTCACCAAACTTTGATTCTTTCTGGAGAGATAGAAGCACAAATATATATACATCAGAATCAAACACAGTGTGTATAGGATCATAATACTGAGCAACAATAGCTATTATTAATTAGTAGCTATTATTTTATGCTATAATAAAGTGTTTATTGTACATACTACTATTTCACTTAATGCTGAATGAATAAAAAATTGACAGAATTAGCTTCTATCCTTTAAAATGCAAATCACAGAACATCTTAAAGGTATAACTTAAGGAATCACTTAAACTAACTTCTCACTGTCCTATGAAGAAACTGATGAGTCCACAATGTCGAAAACAGACTGCATGTTCAAAGAATATGACTTTAAAAACAAGCACAAAACAGCAACATGAAATATTTCGTTAAAAGGAAAATATCCTGAAAATGGAAACAAAAAAATGAGTTACGGTTGTTCAGTCGCTAAGTTGTATCCTACTCTTTGTGACCCCATGGACTGCAGCACACCAGGCTTCCTTGAACTTCACTATCTCCCAGAGCTTACTCAAACTCATGCCCATCAAGTCAGTGATGCCATCCAACCATCCCGTTCACTGTCATCCCCTCCTCCTCTTGCCCTCAATCTTTCCCAGCATCAAGGTCTTTTCCAATGAATAAATAAGCTCTTCCCATCAGGTGGCCAAAGAACTGGACCTTCAGCTTCAACATCAGTCCTTCCAATGAATAGTCAGGGTTGATTTCTTGTAGGACTGACTAGTGTGACTAGGGGTGTGATTAATTAGGAATATCTTTGAAAAAAAAAAATAGTTGAGATCGTACATAACATCTCAAATGCTGCATCAGAGGTGAGACGCTACCACATATATTTGTGATGCACCAAGCTGTGGCTCTGAAATGGAGCACATATAATTATATAAAGGATCTCACAAATATTTCTATTTTCATACAGAATAGGTGAAAATTTCCAAGAACAAGACAAAGGTTTTGCATCAGTTTATACAAGGAAATTAGTGAATGTGCAAGAGATCTTACCAAAAATATAAAGCCAATCATACAACTAATAACAAAAAACACTAAGATCCATTAGATAAAGAAAAATCATTTCACAACAGGGGAAAACAAATGCTTAATGTATATATTATGAAATATTCAATCTCACTATTGATCAAAAATTGTTCATGGCAATGGAAACAATGAAGAATCATTTATTTATATACTACAGTAACAATGAAATTTCATGACATTCAGTCTCATAAGAGTTATGACACTAGTAATCATTCAGTGAAGTATAATTTTAGAGAATTTCTGTGGAAACCAAAGTAATACCTTTTATCAAAAAATTTAAACTTTACCATGAAAACCATCTTAGAAAATAATTTAAGAAATTATTTAAAATTTAAAATTTGAACATAAAGATAATATTGTGATTTTAATCAGTATAAATTTGGAAAAAATATAAAAAATAAAACTAAAATATTATGATTCAACTATTCAATAAAATATTGAATGTGTTTACACATTTAAAAATGTATATAGCTATTGTCTCTACCTAGTGGGATTATGAATGAATACTTCCTTCCTCCTTATATTTCTGTACCTTACAAAGACTCTTAATTGAATGTGTTCCTTATAGGATGGAAAGAGTTTGTTGACTTTAGTTAGCTAATTAGTGTTAGTCACTCAGTCATGTTTGACTCTTTGCACCCCCATGAACTGTAGCCTTCCAGGATCCTCTGTCCATGGAATTCTCCAGACAAGAATACAAGAGTTGTCAGCCACTCCATTCACCAGGAGATCTTCTCAACCCAGGGATCAAACCTGGGTCTCCAGAACTGCAGGCAGATTCTTCACTGTCGAAGCCACTAGGGAGGACCTTGCTAACTTTGGTAAACAAAACATTTATGAAGTGAAATCAAGTGCATTATTAATAGGGAGGTGGAAGAACAGAAGATAAAATGTGGCAAGGTGTATCCAGGTCAAACTCAAGTCTCACTGTAATAGCCAACATTGAAGATTCCTGTCTGTGGGTCTACATTATGAAGGAGTTACTGGCTTCTGTGAACTGTTTCTTGGTAACTAAGGTCCTAAATTGGAAAACTCATCAGTGGCCACAGGACTGGAAAAGGTCAGTTTTCATTCCAATCCCAAAGAAAAGCAATGCCAAAGAATGTGCAAACTACCNCAGCAAGATCTCTATGAAATGAAAATAAAAGCAAAGAATAAAGAAATAGGACCTAATTAATCTTAAAAGATTTCGCATAACAAAGGAAACTATAAACAAGAGGAAAAGACAACCCTTAGAATGGGAGAAAATAATAGCAAATGAAACAATTGACAAAGGATTAATTTCCAAAGTATATTACAGTACATGCAACTCATTTTCAAAACAATAAACAACCCAATAAAAAAAGTGGGCAGAAGACCTAAGAAGATATTTCTCCAAAGAATACATACAGATGGCTACTAAACACATGAAAAGATGATCAACATTGTTCATTATTAGAGAAATGCAGATCAAAACTACCATGAGATATTACCTCACACTGGTCAGAATGGCTATCGTCGAAAAAATCTACAAATAATAAATGCCAGAGAGGGTGTGGAGAAGAGGGAATCCTCTTGAACTGTTGATGGGGTTGTAAATTGATATAGCCACTACAGAGGACAGTGTGGAGATTCCTTTAAAAAGAATAAACCTATCATATGATACAACAGTCCTATTACTAGGCATATAATACATCATTGAAAAAGACATATGTACCTCAATGTTCATTGTAGGGCTACTTACAATAGCTATGATATGAAGCAACCTAGATGACCATTGACAGATGAAAGCCTAATAAGGCTGTGGTACATATATACAATGGAATGTTGCTGCTGCTGCTATTGCTAAGTCGCTTCAGTCGTGTCCAACTCTGTGCAACCCCATAGATGGCAGCCCACCAGGCTCCCCTGCCCCTGGGATTCTCCAGGCAAGAACACTAGAGTGGGTTGCCATTTCCTTCTCCAATGCAGGAAAGTGAAAAGTGAAAGGGAAGTTGCTCAGTCATGTCCGACTCTTAGCGACCCCATGGACTGCAGCCCAGCAGGCTCCTCCATCCATGGGATTTTCCAGGCAAGAGTACTGGAGTGGGGTGCCATTGCCATCTTCGCAATGGAATATTGCTCAGCCATAAAAAGGAAAGTATTTGAATCATTTCTAATGAAGTGAATGAACTTAGAGCCTATTGTACAAAGTGAAGCAAGTCAGAAAGAGAAAAATATATATTAATACATTTTTATGGAATCTAGAAAGATGGTACTTATGAACCAATTTGCAGGGCAGCAATGGAGATGCAGAAACAGAACAGACATAGTAGGAAAGGAGAGGGTGGACAGACTGAGAGACTAGCATAGAAACTTATATATCATCTTATGTAGACTAGATAGCCAATGGGAAATTGCTATATTACTCAGGGAGTTCACACTGGTGCTCTGTGATAAGCTGGAGGGGTAGGATGGGGTAGGATGCGGGAGGGAGGACCAAGGGAGAGGGGAAATATGTATATTTGTGGTTGATTCATGTTGATGTATGACAGGAATCAAGAAAATATTATAATGCAATTATCCTTAAATTAAAAATAAATTCATTAAAAAAATAAAATGAAGAATAGCACAAATTCACCAAACTTTGATTCTTTCTGGAGAGATAGAAGCACAAATATATATACATCAGAATCAAACACAGTGTGTATAGGATCATAATACTGAGCAACAATAGCTATTATTAATTAGTAGCTATTATTTTATGCTATAATAAAGTGTTTATTGTACATACTACTATTTCACTTAATGCTGAATGAATAAAAAATTGACAGAATTAGCTTCTATCCTTTAAAATGCAAATCACAGAACATCTTAAAGGTATAATTTAAGGAATCACTTAAACTAACTTCTCACTGTCCTATGAAGAAATTGATGAGTCCACAATGTCGAAAACAGACTGCATGTTCAAAGAATATGACTTTAAAAACAAGCACAAAACAGCAACATGAAATATTTCGTTAAAAGGAAAATATCCTGAAAATGGAAACAAAAAAATGAGTTACGGTTGTTCAGTCGCTAAGTTGTATCCTACTCTTTGTGACCCCATGGACTGCAGCACACCAGGCTTCCTTGCCCTTCACTATCTCCCAGAGCTTACTCAAACTCATGCCCATCGAATCAGTGATGCCATCCAACCATCCCGTTCACTGTCATCCCCTCCTCCTCTTGCCCTCAATCTTTCCCAGCATCAAGGTCTTTTCCAATGAATAAATAAGCTCTTCCCATCAGGTGGCCAAAGAACTGGACCTTCAGCTTCAACATCAGTCCTTCCAATGAATAGTCAGGGTTGATTTCTTGTAGGACTGACTAGTGTGACTAGGGGTGTGATTAATTAGGAATATCTTTGAAAAAAAAAATAGTTGAGATCGTACATAACATCTCAAATGCTGCATCAGAGGTGAGACGCTACCACATATATTTGTGATGCCCCAAGCTGTGGCTCGGAAATGGAGCACATATAATTATATAAAGGATCTCACAAATATTTCTATTTTCATACAGAATAGGTGAAAATTTCCAAGAACAAGACAAAGGTTTTGCATCAGTTTATACAAGGAAATTAGTGAATGTGCAAGAGATCTTACCAAAAATATAAAGCCAATCATACAACTAATAACAAAAAACACTAAGATCCATTAGATAAAGAAAAATCATTTCACAACAGGGGAAAACAAATGCTTAATGTATATATTATGAAATATTCAATCTCACTATTGATCAAAAATTGTTCATGGCAATGGAAACAATGAAGAATCATTTATTTATATACTACAGTAACAATGAAATTTCATGACATTCAGTCTCATAAGAGTTATGACACTAGTAATCATTCAGTGAAGTATAATTTTAGAGAATTTCTGTGGAAACCAAAGTAATACCTTTTATCAAAAAATTTAAACTTTACCATGAAAACCATCTTAGAAAATAATTTAAGAAATTATTTAAAATTTAAAATTTGAACATAAAGATAATATTGTGATTTTAATCAGTATAAATTTGGAAAAAATATAAAAAATAAAACTAAAATATTATGATTCAACTATTCAATAAAATATTGAATGTGTTTACACATTTAAAAATGTATATAGCTATTGTCTCTACCTAGTGGGATTATGAATGAATACTTCCTTCCTCCTTATATTTCTGTACCTTACAAAGACTCTTAATTGAATGTGTTCCTTATAGGATGGAAAGAGTTTGTTGACTTTAGTTAGCTAATTAGTGTTAGTCACTCAGTCATGTTTGACTCTTTGCACCCCCATGAACTGTAGCCTTCCAGGATCCTCTGTCCATGGAATTCTCCAGACAAGAATACAAGAGTTGTCAGCCACTCCATTCGCCAGGAGATCTTCTCAACCCAGGGATCAAACCTGGGTCTCCAGAACTGCAGGCAGATTCTTCACTGTCGAAGCCACTAGGGAGGACCTTGCTAACTTTGGTAAACAAAACATTTATGATGTGAAATCAAGTGCATTATTAATAGGGAGGTGGAAGAACAGAAGATAAAATGTGGCAAGGTGTATCCAGGTCAAACTCAAGTCTCACTGTAATAGCCAACATTGAAGATTCCTGTCTGTGGGTCTACATTATGAAGGAGTTACTGGCTTCTGTGAACTGTTTCTTGGTAACTAAGGTCCTAAATTGGAAAACTCATCAGTGGCCACAGGACTGGAAAAGGTCAGTTTTCATTCCAATCCCAAAGAAAAGCAATGCCAAAGAATGTGCAAACTACCACACAATTGCACTCATCTCACACGTTAGTAAAGTAATGCTCAAAATTCTCCAAGCCAGGCTTCAGCAATACGTGAACCGTGAACTTCCAGATGTTCAAGCTGGTTTTAGAAAACGCAGAGGCACCAGAGATCAAATTGCCAACATCCACTGGATCATGGAAAAAGGAAGAGAGTTCCAGAAAAACATCTACTTCTGCTTTATTGACTATGCCAAAACCTTTGACTGTGTGGATCACAATAAACTGTGGAAAATTCTGAGAGAGATGGGAATACCAGACCACCTGATCTGCCTCTTGAGAAACCTATATGCAGGTCAGGAAGCAACAGTTAGAACTGGACATGGAACAACAGACTGGTTTCAAATAGGGAACAGAGTGCATCAAGGCTGCATGTTGTCACCCTGCTTATTTAACTTATATGCAGAGTACATCATGAGAAACACTGGACTGGAAGAAACACAAGCTGGAATCAAGATTGCTGAGAGAAATTTTAATAACTTCAGATATGCAGATGACACCACTCTTATTGCAGAAAGTGAAGAGGAACTAAAGGGCCTCTTGATGAAAGTGAAAGAGGAGAGTGAAAAAGCTGGCTTAAAGCTCAACATTCAGAAAACGAAGGTCATGGCATCCAGTCCCATCACTTTATGGGAAATAGATGGGGAAATAGTGGCAACAGTGGTTGACTTTATTTTTCTGGGTTCCAAAATCACTGCAGATGGTGATTGCAGCCATTAAATTAAGAAACGCTAGTCCTTGGAAGGAAAGTTATGACCAAACTAGATAGCACATTAAAAAGCAGAGAATCACTTTGCCGACAAAGATCCATCTGGTCAAGGCTATGTTTTTTCCAGTGGTCATGTATGGATGTGAGAGTTGGACTGTGAAGAAAGTTGAGTGTGGAAGAATTGATGGTTTTGAGCTGTGGTGTTGGAGAAGACTATTGAGAGTCCCTTGGACTGCAAGGAGATCCAGACAGTCCATCCTA
Organism: Raphicerus campestris; assembly: GCA_006410735.1. NCBI lineage: Eukaryota > Metazoa > Chordata > Mammalia > Artiodactyla > Bovidae > Raphicerus > Raphicerus campestris. Next base: position 545,437 of record SJYW01015176.1, read on the forward strand.
AAGGAGATCAGTCCTGGGTGTTCATTGGAAGGACTGATGCTGAGGCTGAAACTCCAGTACTTTGGCCACCTCATGCAAAGAGTTGACTCACTGGAAAAGACTCTGATGCTGGGAGGGACTGGAGGCAGGAGGAGAAGGGGACGACAGAGGATGAGATGGCTGGATTTCATCACCAACTCGATGCACATGAGTTTGGATAAACTCCGGGAGTTGGTGATGGACTGGGAGGCCTGATATGCTGCAATTCATGGGGTCACAAAGAATCAGACATGACTGAGCAGCTGAACTGAACTGAACTGAGCTGCAGGTCCTAAAAAGAGGTAACTGAGTCAGTGTAAAATACCATTGCATCACCCTCAAAGCCCCATCTAAAATCTCAGCAACATTCATCTGCACTTATTTTCAGAAGTAAGAGCTCATTATAGCACTTTAGAATAGACCACATACATTTTTTGAGTTTCTGTGTTTGAAAAAATAATGGATATGTGTAGGCAATGGGATAGCCTCTACTTATTATTCAAAACTTTAAGCCCTTGCTCCTATAGGGCTTAAGGCTATTGGATGCATATTAATAGTCTCCAGTGTCTGTTTGCAAGAAATATTACCATTTCATTTACAATAGGTACTTTCCATGTAAATATTTTATATCATAAAGCTAAATACAGCTTCTGATTTTGCCCAAGAGCTAAAATTGTAGACACAGTTATCTGAAAATTTCACTTGTATTTTGTTGAGTCCAAAAATCTATCTTTCTTTAAAAGTATAGAGTGATTTTAAACAAATTCCTTGTCATTTAAGTAAGTTTTATCTCTCAAAGCAATTGAGAGATCATGGGAGCATCAGCAATTGGACCCTTTACTTTCAGGAAATAGTCAAGATAAATTTAAATATATATATCTGACCTGTGTCACTTGCATTATGAATATCTGCCATGTCTCTAAACATATGAAAACAGTGTTTATTTCCTTTTAGAATTTCTTTTGAGCCTCTTCAGATTAAGCTGGCACTGGCATTTGATGCTAATGTTGTCACCAAATGTCAAAGGTCAACCAAACATGCTGATACTGCTCCACAACAATGAGCGGTATCAACCTGGAAAAATACTGAAATCCTAGCCATCAAGCGGCTTCATGCCTACTTTGCAATCTGTGTTTTCAGGTTTGTCTCAAAAAAAATATGTAGTAAAACTTTTTAGTGTTCTTCTTTTCTTCCCACAAAGCAATATGAGTGGTAATTGACTAAAATATTTGGATATACATTGGCCAAACTTTACTCTGTGGCCAATTAAGAGTAACTAGTAATCACCTTTGTATATCTTTCTCCATAAACCTAACAAGAATGTAAGCAATATGCATTGTTACTTCATTGGTATCAATTTCTTCAGAGTCATATTTCTTCTGTACAATGTCATGCCTTTTTTGACAATTCTTTTTAATCTCAAATAAAATTAAATATTAGACATTTCTTTAAAAGCATTTTTTAATCACTTTAATTGCTAGTGTATTCTTTACGTATTCAACTTGTGTCTGTGTGCTGAGTCACTTCAGTCATGACTGACTCTTTGTGACCCTATGGACTGTAACCCACCAGGCTCCTTAGTCCATGGGATTCTCCAGGCAAAAATGCTGGAGTGGGTTACCATGCCCTCCTCCAAGGGATCTTCCCAATCCAGGGATTTAACCTGCATCTCTTATGACTCTTGTATTGGCAGGCGTGTCTTTACCACTGGTGCCACCTGGAAAGCCCACTCAATGAATGTTTATAAATATTTCAATTCTGTAAGGTCATTGTAGTGAGGAGTAAAAGGATGTAAAAAAGGAATGAGGGAAGTTCCTTTCATTGACAAACTCATAATGAGGGCAGGCAGATTACAGTGCAATGAGTTCCATAAAAAGGATGTTCCCAGAGTGCTCTGGGAGCATATAGCCTGAGGATGTCAAGAGTACTTCCCCAGAGAAGGAAGAGCACCAGTTTGCCTTGGAAGATGAGTAGGAATTTCCTAGAGGGAAAGAAGAAGAAAGTGAAAGAGGAGATCTGCAGAGGAAAGACTTTAAAAGAATACATTAGGTTGGAGAAAAGCTAAAATCTAAGTATGGTTGGAACTTAGAAAATTTGCTTGATATTAATTGATACAATTGTTCTACACATGAACATAGGCAGATAGTCAATACCAAAATCAGATTGATTACATTCTTTGCAGCAGAAGATAAACAAGGTCTAACAGCAGAGCAAAAATAAAGCCAGCAGCTGACTGTGGCTCAATCATGAGCTTCCTATGGCAAAATTCAGACTTAAATTGAAGAAAGTAGGGAGAACAAGTAAGCCAAAAAATCAAATAATTTATGATTATAAAATGGAAGTGATAAATAGATTCAAGGGTTTTGTTCTGCTAGACAGAGTGCCTGAAGAACTACAGACAGAATTTCATAACATTGTGCAGGAGGTGTTGATCATAACCACTTACAAGAAAAAGAAATGCAACAAGGTAAATGGTTGTCTGAAGAGGCTCTACAAATAGCTGAGAAAAGAAGAGACGTGAAAGGCAAAACAGAAAAGGAAAGATATACCCATCTGAATACAGAGTTCCCTAGAACAGTGAGGAGGGATAAGAAAGCCTTCCTCAGTGATCAATGCAAAGAAATTGAGGGAACAAAATAGTATGAGAAAGACTAGAGATCTCTTGAAGAAAATTAGAGATATCAAGAGAACATTTCATGCAAAGATGGTCACAATAAAGGACAGACACGGTACAGAAGCAGATGTTAAGAAGTGGCAAGAATACACAGAACTGTACCAAAAAATGTCTTAATGACCTGGATATCCATGATGGTGTGGTCACTCACCTCAAGCAAGACCTCCTGGAGTGTTAAGTCAAGAGGGCCTTGGGAAACATTACTATGAACAAAACTAATGGAAGTGATGGAATTCTAGCTGAGCTATTTCAGTCATTAAAAGATGATGCTGTTAAAGTGCTGCACTCAATATGACAGCAAATTTGAAAAATTGAGCAGTGGTCACAGGACTGGAAAAGTTCAGCCTTCATTCCAATCCCAAAGAAGGGCAATGCCAAAGAACATTCAAACTACCATAAATTGCACTCATTCTACAGGCTAGCAAAGCAGTGATCAAAATTCTTAGAGTTAGGCGTCAACAGTACATGAACGGAGAACTTCCAGATGAACAAGCTGGATTTACAAAAGACAGAAGAACCAGAGATCAAATCGCCAACATCCTTCAGATCATAGAAAAAGCAAGGGAATTCCATAAAAAATCTACTTCTGTTTCATTGGCTACCCCAAAACTTTTGACTGTGTTGATCACAACAAGCTGTTGAAAATTCTTTTGAAGGTGGGAGAGGGGTTCAGGGTGGGGAACACATGTACACCCATGGCGGATTCATGTCAATGTATGGCAAAACGATTACAATATTGTAAAGTAATTAGCCTACAATTAAAATAAATAAATTTATTTATTTAAAAAAAGAAAATTCTTAGTGAAAGTGAAAGTTGCCTAGTCATGTCCAACTCTTTGCAACCCCATAGACTATACAGTCCATGGAATTCTCCAGGGCAGAATGTTGGAGTGGGTAGCCTTTCCTTTCCCCAGGTGATCTTCCCAACCCAGGGATAGAATCCAGGTCTCTCACATTGCAGATGGGTTCTTTACCAGCTGAACCACAAGAGAAACCCAGAAAATTTTTAAAGAGATGGGAATAATGACCACCTTACCTGACTGAGAAACCTGTATGCAAGTCAAGAAGAGAGAACCAGAACTAGAACAATGGACTGATTTCAAGTTGGGAAAGGAGTATGTCAAGGCTGTAAAATGTCACCTGTTTATTTAACTTCTATGCAGAGTACATCATGTGAAATGCTGGGCTGGATGAAGCAAAAGCAGAAACTAAGATTGCTTGGAGAAATACCAACAAATCCAGATAAGCAGATGACACCATTCTGATGTCACCATTCTAATAGCAGAAAGTGAAGAAGAACTAAAGAGCTTCTTGATTAAGGTGAAAGAGAAGACTGAAAAAGCCAGCAGAAAACCCCACATTGGAAAAACTAAGATTATGGCATCCAGTCCTATCACTTCATGGCAAATAAATGGGGAAACAATGGAAACAGTGACAGATAGACAGACTTGGACTCCAGAATCACTTAAAATGATTAAAAAAAAAAAAAGCTATGACAAACCTAGATAGTGTATTAAAGTGCAGAGACATCACTTTGCCAGCAAGAGTTCTTAGTTTCCAATAATCATGGATGGATGTGAAAGTTGGACCATAAAGGACGCTGAATTCCAAAGAATTGATGTTTTTGAGCTATAGTGTTGGTGAAGACTCTTGAGAGTCTCTTGAATTGCAAGGAGATCAAACTAATCAATCCTAAAGGAAACAACCCTGAATACTCATTAGAAGAACTGATGGCTGAAGCTGACTTGGCCACCTAATGTGAAGAGCTGACTCATTGGAAAAGACCATGATGCTGGGAAAGACTGAGAGCAGGAGAAGGGAATTGCAGAAGATGAGATGGTTGGATGTTATCACAGAAACAATGAACAACAGTTTGAAATAACTCCAGGAGATACTGAAGAACAGGGGAGCCTGGCATGCTGCACTCCATGGGATTGAAAAGAGCAAGACACAACTGAGTGACTGAACAATAACAATGGTTGGAACTTAGAAAAGTTGCTTGATATTGATCAGCACAATTGCCTTTATATAGGAATTATTATTGCTTCATTTTTTTGAAAGTGAAGCTTTTTGATCTTACTAAGGCTTCCTCAAACTGCTTCAGGAGAAACTTTTTCCTTCCTTTAATGCCTTACATGCACATATTTCTTTGGAAATCCTCCAGTTCATTAAGCTTCTTCTCTTCCCTTTCATTTTGGTTGGAAGTCCTCTCCTGGTTCTTCACATGCTTGGCTTCCTCTCATCATGGAATCTCCACTTACATGTCCCTGAAGTAGCAACAAATTACTCTTTCTCAGGTAACCATACTTTTTTTTTTTTTTTCATAATAGCAACCATCACTTTTTGAGGTTATCTTGTCTATTTCTTATTTGCTCATTATTTGTCAGTTGTTACATAGATATAAAATTTGTAAAGTCAAAATAGTAACTTAGGATCCCATCCTATATAAAGGAAAGGCAAGCACATAGTAAGCATTATATGAATATGTTTAAATTTAAAAAGTGCAAATGGAAAAGCAGATGGAATGTATAAGCTAAGAAAAATCAATCAAATAATGAGCACATTTAATATGTTAGTATCAAAATTGCATTTTCCTCCTATGACTTTTTAAGATTTAGTTCAGTTCAGTTCAGTGCAGTCGCTCAGTCATGTCAGACTCTTTGCGACCCTATGAATTGCAGCATACCAGGCCTCCTTGTTCATCACCAACTCCCGGAGTTCACTCAGACTCATGTCCATCGAGTCCGTGATGCCATCCACCCATCTCATCTTCGGTTGTCCCCTTCTCCTCCTGCCCCCCAATCCCTCCCAGCATCAGAATCTTTTCCAATGAGTCAACTCTTCTCATGAGGTGGCCAAAGTACTGGAGTTTCAGCTTTAGCATCATTCCTTCCAAAGAAATCCCAGGGTTGATCTCCTTCAGAATGGATTGGACTTTATCAAAGAGCTCCTAGTAAAAGAGAATGGAAGCACTTTGCAGGAAGAAAAATGGAAGTCTTGTGTTTTGCAAATGCAGTTGAGTTATTAATATCTATGTATTAAAATTTATTTCCCCCTCATTTATATTCAAAGGTGGGTGAACCCTGGTGATGTTGCATTTATATTAACTTTACTTATAGCACCAAATAATTCAAGATTCAAATGAGAAATGAGTATAAAAATATCATAAAATGTAAAATATTGCATTTCCTGCCTTCTAGTAGTGAAAGAAATAAAATATAGATTCTTGTGGGGTAGAAAGGAAACAAATTAAGATACCAATTAAATAGATTTCTACTGTTATATTTTCCACTACCATCTGGTTCTATGAATTTCATCAAGGAAACAATAAGTAATAGAATTATAAGAAATATATCTTTTGTTGATCTTGATCAATCACAGAAAAGTGATTGTATCATGATGAAAATAGTGTTCTTTTTTAAATGTCACACATAATCGTGCATAACTGAAGCAAATGAGCTAGTGAACGGGCTGGCATGAATAATTATACTGACATTCCTGCAATATCAAGAATTGACTAATAAAATGATAGACAGTTTTTAGATAATTAATTTAAAATTATGAAAGGACTTTAAACAAATGTGACTTGTAGTTTTTATAGTGCTTAATTAAGTGCATGTTAATATAGCAATAATTTATTTCATAAATAAAACTATGAATATGTGGGCAAAGTAAAATAATTTCAATAAGAATATTAGTATCACCAGGCTTTGGATGACAATCATTTTTTAAAGTATGGTTTATTTTTGTTGATATTATTACACTTTATATATGATTTCTTACTTCCTTTAAGCTACAGAATTAATTAAGCTTCTAGTCTTGTTGCATATTTACAAATCGCTTTCTGGAGCTCTATCAGTAAATATTTTGAAACAAATTAAAAAATGGAAAACATTTTTAAGGTAGAAGACAACAGCAAAAGGGGAAATAAGCACAACCAAGACGAGCATAAGCAGACATCACTATTAAAAATAATATGTTATCTTTGTTGAGATATTGGGACTGACAAAGGGAAAAACTGAAGAAATAAGAATATGACCTTTAGTTAATACAAATGTATCAATATTGTCTCAATTGTGAGAAATGAACCTAACTAAAGAAAAATGTTAATAATGCAGAAAATGTGGAATGGGGCATACATGAACTCTGTGTTATATTTGTAATAATTTTGTAAATCTATAGCTATTCTAAAGTGAAAAGTTTATTTAAACTATATTCATGGATTTAAAAGCATTATCTATCTTCTCATTAACAGGTCAAAAATATTTGGTGAGAGATAGACTAGCAACTTTCCATCTTCATTATATTCTTCTTAACAAAATTTTTCTTTACAAATTAAGAACATTGAAATTATTTTCCCAATGAATAGTAACTGTATGGATAAGAATTTTGAAATCTATTATTGAACTTTTAATCTTAGAGATCTACTGATAATGAAACATGTGCACACATAGTACATTACATGTATTTTTAGGAAGACCCTCTATTTCCCTTGCTGAGTTATAAATCATAGGATTTCTTGAAACCCTGGCTTCAAATGATTAGATAGATGTAGAAATCTGATCAAGGAAAATCTATCCATATTCTGCCCAATGAATAGGGTAGTGACCTAGTTCAACAATGTATGCAGAGCCAAACAGATCTGACTTTTCAGGAATAATTGACTCTGAAGTGAAGACAACATTTGCACTTCCGGTTGTGGCAAAAATAATGCTCCCTAAGCTGTTGCAACGTGGCAGAACCTGGGTGATCATTTTGGGATATAGAGGAGAAACGCAATCAAGAAAACCTAAATGCAAAAAGAGGTGAATAAAATAGAAACATGCAAGAAACATGTGGACATCCGTAGAAGATGAGGAATAGAGGAAAGAAAGAGAAGCAGAAAAAAAAAAAAAAGAAGAAGCAGAGTCTGCCTTTGAGAGAATGGCATCCCGTGCCAGCAGTTCTGTCTGCGCTTCCGCTTTGAACGCAGTGAGGACTGGTTGTATTTTTATTTCTGTCTTTGTCTCATTTGCTTAAAATATATCCCTCTTTCTTAGATTAAGTAGAGATCATTCTTGTGAAACTATCAGCAAAAGAACTCATTTAAGACAGACACCAGGTTTATAATAGTCACTATACCTGCCTGTTGGAGTCCCTCTCTACCTATGATACTTCTTGATTTCCAACATCACCAGCTGGTTTTTGGGTTCTTTCAGAAACAAAAATTGCCAGCATTTGATCAGAATCTTTAAGATAAGCTTTGGTTTTAAATTTGTGACACTGCAGTTTTCAAAAATTACATGACCCTCTAAACTATTTTTAAATAATCTTGTCAAAAGATGACTTTGTCACTACTATATATATTAGTATCAAAGTTAAAATTAAAAAGGCATTGGCCTTTATAGTTATTCCTCATCAATAAGCTAATATTTATCATTTTTTATTGAGCTTATATATAGATAAGCTACATCTAAGACATTGAGAGACAGAAAAATCCTAGATCAGAGAATAAATATTACTAAATGCTACTATAGAAATCTTAATATTGTACATATCACATCTCTTTCTGTAATTGTATCTCTTTTCTTTTCTTTTGACAAATCTCTAAATTTCATGAGGTCAATAATGTTTTGTTCACCATTATATCTTCATTATATCTTCAGAACCTAGAACAGTAATTGGTACATGGTTGCTGAAAAAAATATTGAATGAATAAAGAAAAAGTAGAAAGACAGTCACTTCTTTAGCCAACCACACCAAGAATAGAAACCATAAATAAACAATAAAAAGGTGTCAGAAAACAATGAAATAATTAGTGTAAAATGAGGAGAAAAATAATTTTATTATTTACCTCATGAAATCACATTTCAAGAATGAGAAATATATACATACTTTTCTTGGTGTATATATTCTATTGAAGTATAGTTGACTTACAATGTTTCAGAAGCACAGTGAGGTGATTTAGTTATACATATACATATAAATATTTGTGAAATTATTTTCCATTATAGCTTATTTCAAGATACTGATTATAGTTCACTATGCTATACAGTAAATCTTTGTTTCTTGTTGCATATCTATTAATTAGAAATCTAGCATTCTATTCATACCTAGTCAAGTGGAATCAAAATGAAAGAAAATTTTGTTAGCCAAAATTTCATAAGTCTTCTAAAATTTATATAGGATATGTTATTTATATGTATTAATCAAAACAGAGTTTGCAAAACATGGAGACAATATGAATAAGCTCCAAAAAGATGTATTCCAGGAATAAGAAAAATTATCTCTAAATAAAATATGAGAGGTAAGAAAGAATACTGAGGGGAAAGAAGTGATAGACTTGGATATAAATCTAAGTCAATATTAGCATTTTATAATTTGTGAGATTTTAAAACAAGAGAAATAAATGCTGGGAAATAACACATAACAAGTTAAGCATTAAGTCAATCAGTCATGTTCTGCTCTTTTTGACTCCATGGACAAAAAAAAAAAGAGTAGCCTGCCAGATTCCTCTATCCATTGAAATCTCCAGGCAAGAATTATTCCAGAGTCTTTTCAATTTTTCAGAGTAATATAAAAATATGGATTACTAGTCCCTGATATTAGTTCAGTTGCTCAGTCGTGTCCGACTGTTTGCAAACCCATGAATCGCAGCATGCCAGGCCTCCCTGTCCGTCACCAACTCCCGGAGTTCACTCAGAGTCAGTGATGCCATCCAGCCATCTCATCCTCGGTCATCCCCTTCTCCTCCTGCCCCCAATCCCTCCCAGCATCAGAGTCTTTTCCAGTGAGTCAACTCTTCACATGAGATGGTCAAAGTACTGGAGTTTCAGCTTTAACATCATTCCTTCCAAAGAAATCCAAGGGCTGATCTCCTTTAGAATGGACTGGTTGGATCTCCAAGGGACTCTCAAGAGTCTTCTCCAACACCACAGTTCAAAAGCATCAGTTTCTCGGCGCTCAGCTTTCTTCACAGTTCAACTCTCACATCCATACATGACTACTGGAAAAAACATAGCCTTGACTAGATGGACCTTTGTTGGCAAAGTAATGTCTCTGCTTTTCAACATGCTATCTAGGTTGGTCATAACTTTTCTTCCAAAGAGTAAGCGT
>SJYW01015176.1:555861-573226 GCA_006410735.1 Raphicerus campestris
CATCAGAGTCTTTTCCAGTGAGTCAACTCTTCACATGAGATGGTCAAAGTACTGGAGTTTCAGCTTTAACATCATTCCTTCCAAAGAAATCCAAGGGCTGATCTCCTTTAGAATGGACTGGTTGGATCTCCAAGGGACTCTCAAGAGTCTTCTCCAACACCACAGTTCAAAAGCATCAGTTTCTCGGCGCTCAGTTTTCTTCACAGTTCAACTCTCACATCCATACATGACTACTGGAGAAAACATAGCCTTGACTAGATGGACCTTTGTTGGCAAAGTAATGTCTCTGCTTTTCAACATGCTATCTAGGTTGGTCATAACTTTTCTTCCAAAGAGTAAGCGTCTTTTAATTTCATAGCTGCAGTCACCATCTGCAGTCATTTTGGAGCCCCCCAAAATAAAGTCTGACACTGTTTCCACTGTTTCCCCATCTATTTCCAATGAGGTGATGGGACCAGATGCCATGATCTTTCTTTTCTGAATGTTGAGCTTTAAGCCAGCTTTTTCACTCTCTTCTTTCACTTTCATCAAGAGGCTTTTTAGTTCCTCTTCACTTTCTGCCATAAGGGTGGTGCTATCTGCATATCTGAGATTATCAGTTCCCTGATATTAGTCCCTAATAAATCTCTATACTTGTTAAAGTTTGAGAGATTCACAATAACAAATAGAAAAATAGACACAAAGTAAGTTTATTAGATAGGAATATAATCACAATAAATATTAATATATTAATAATATGCCAAAATGGCCCCCCAATTGCAAAAACTGTAGCTATGTACCATTCATGAGAGGCAATCTAGAATAGTAAAGCTATTACTTTTATTATAATAAAAGTAACAGATATGCCACTTGTAACAGAAAATGCTAGTAGGGAATACTTTAGTTTTTTTTCAGTTTGTCTTAGTAACTGAATGCTGATTTTCTTCCAAATGGCAGTTTGTCAGTCTTAGAACTGCATTCTCCCTGCTCCCTTGCAGTAAGTGTAACCAATGAAGCTTAAGTGGTGGCTTCGAGGAAATCTCTTGACTCAAGATGCCCTCAGTTGGGAAGAAGCCTCATTCTGCATTCCTCTCATTTCCCCTCTCTGCCGCCTGGGGTGTGGATATGAGGCGAAGGTGAAAATTAGAGCATCGTGATAAAGATGGCATAAGAGAAAGAGATAGGGCGCAGAGTTTCATGGTAACTGTGACTCGGTCATTTCAGTTTGTGGTTGCTTATCTTCAGACTTCATTTTCGTAGGAGAAAAAAGAAATCTTGCAGTTCACTTTGGGTCTTCAGTTACATACAACTGTACTAATTCTTAAGTGACATATCACAGAAATAATAATCAAAGGAGTGCTGATGTTACTAATTGTGATCAGGTGAGTCTGACTACTCCATTCAAGCAAAATAAATCACTCCCTCAATAGTGACTTAAAACATTTTATTTTTGTATTCTGTGGGTCAGTAATCCAAACACTGCACAGGGACAGCCTGCTTCTGAGTCTTAACATCTGGGCCCCTGGTTGGGAATTTTGAAAGTCTGGGGCTGATCCAATGTAAGGGTAAGAATCATCTGGAAGAGCCTTTCTTCCAAGACTTGCTATTCACCAGCTCCCACCTTAGACCCGACCTCCACGTGGTCTCCTCACATTTTTAGTTACATGGTCTCCTTGGTGTTCCTCACAGCATGACAGACAAGAGGAAGTATCACAGCCTTTATAAACTAGTCTTGGAAGACACATAGTATTATTACTACTTCCTCCTTAACCACAAATTTCCCAAATTCAGGAGGAGGGAACAAACACGTACCTTCAACAGAAGGAGTGTCAAAGTCACACTGCGAGAGAGACATGAGGGTTGGAAGATATTGTTGCAGGCACACAGAGAAAGTAGATAAGTAGAATCATGATGTAGTCATGAAATATTCAAGTTATTAAAAAGACAATACTTAAAACCTCTTTAAAATGAACAATAGAGCTTTAACAATGAATAAGAAAAACTGATGAAACAGGGGAAAATGTACAAATCCACAAATTTATAAACCTCTCTCAGTAAACTATAAATCAGATTGAAAAATACATCAGTTAGAATAATAGAGATTTAAGTAACACAAATAAGAAGCTTTAAAAATGTATGCAAATAGAACATTGCACAATTTTGGGGAATGAACATTCTTCTCAAAGATATGAAAGACAGAATATATACTTGGCCAGAAAACAAAAAAATTAAATAGATGTGTTTACTGCAGATCATATTCTTAGTTCAAAAGTAATTCAGACTGAGAAAATAACAAACAGAGAAAGTCATCAGGTTATAAGTTTAAAAATACAATTCAAAAGAATTTATGGGTTAAGAAAAGCATTCTACAGAATTTTTTTTAAATTAGGAATGAAAATTTTTAAAAGCTACAGCATAATTTTGATATTCAGCTAAGAATCAATGTTACACTTAGAATTTTTTGGTAATTAAAAGAGAGAATTCAAATCAAGTAATTAAATCATCTAACAGATATTAAAGGACAACAAAATAAAAACACAGAAATGGAATAATGTGAGAGGAAGTAATTAGTAAATTATGACTTAATATTATAGCAAAACAAATTTAACAAAGCACTTAAGTTGTAAAATCTAGAACTGTCAAATCTATGCCAAGATTAATACAGAAGCAGAATTGCAAAAGATGTGTGTGTGTGTGTTCACATGCGCGTGCGCGCAAGAGAAAGGAACAACAGAGAGAAAAGAAGGGAGGGAGGGAGAGAATGAAGGAGTGCAGAAGAGCATTAAAGAATGCAAAAAGATCTATATCTATAGATGTAGCAGAGATCAAACAGCAAATAAGAAATTTCAATTTTATATCACAAGTTTAGCAGAAGTTAAACAAAATAAACCTATGCTTATAAATAAAGTAGAAAAATAAACCCCATTAAAAAATTAAAGTATTTGATAAAGATTCTATAAAAATTTTCAAGTTCAGATATAAAGTATTATTGAAAAACCTTAAATAATACATAAATGGTAATATATCACTCCTTTTCAAATATGTTAATAGATTCAATGATTTTCTTATTCCAATAATATTTATATTTGTTTTGTGGTTTACTTTTTTGGTTTGGGATAACTTGACATGTTAATTCTAAGTGTTAATAGCAGAAAAATAAAAAAGACAAATATAACCAAGAACCTTATGAAAAAGAAAAATACATTGGACAAACCTGAATTAATAGTGAGATTTATATGAGTCAGCATAGTAAAGTCAGTCATATTTGGTACAAAAAAGACCAAGCAATGGGATAGACAAAANATGATGTACTCTGCATATGAGTTAAATAAGCAGGGTGACAATATACAGCCTTGACATACTTCTTTTCCTATTTGGAACCAGTCTGTTGTTCCATGTCCAGTTCTAACTGTTGCTTCCTGACATGCATATACGTTCTCAAGAGGCAAGTTAGGTGGTCTGGTATTCCCATCTCTCTCAGAATTTTCCACAGTTTATTGTGATCCACACAGTCAAAGGCTTTGGCATAGTCAATAAAGCAGAAATAGATGTTTTTCTGGAACTCTCTTGCTTTTTCGATGATCCAGCGGATGTTGGCAATTTGATCTCTGGTTCTTCTGCCTTTTCTAAAATCAGCTTGAACATCAGGAAGTTTACGGTTCACATACTGCTGAAGCCTGGCTTGGAGAATTTTGAGCATTCCTTTACTAGCATGTGAGATGAGTGCCATTGTGTGGCAGTTTGTGCATTCCTTGGCATTGCCTTTCTTTGGGATTGGAATGAAAACTGATCTTTTCCAATCCTGTGGCCACTGCTGAGTTTTCCAAATTTGCTGGCATATTGCTGGCCTACTTTATACCATTCTCAAAATTTAATTTTGAAATATAATATAAGGAAACCATATAATAAAAATATAAAATTATTTCCAAGACTTGAAAGCATAAATCACAAAAAAAAATTGATAAAGCTTAAGCTAAATTGAGAGCTCAATTGATTAAAAATTAGAGAAAATGGACACTGAAAAGAAAAGCCACAAACTGTAATACTTTTGCAAGATATATATGAAAGATTATTTTAAAGAATAAAGAAAGCCTATAGTAGGATAAAGACAAATAAAAGGAAAAAAGGGCAAAAGTCTTGACATTCTTTGAGCAAAATAAATGGCCTTCAAGTGTTTGAAAATAGGATCACTCTCATTTGTGAACGGGAGTATACAAAGTAAAACCACAATGAGATATAATTATGTTCCCAATATTGGAAAAAAATTTAAAACAGCACACACAACTTTAGAAAAAATGCAGAACACAGAAACTTTCATCTAGAATTTTTCATATTCTGTTGGTAGTAGCTTAAATGCATACAATATTCTTTGAAAACAATTCAATATTACAATAAATGCATTGAGACATCTGCATACCTGATGCATCAACAAGTCCAATCACATGTGTGTACCAAGAAATAGATACAGAAATATTTGTATTAATATTGCTTAAAATTAGAAAAAGAAAGAGAAAATATAGAAAAAAGAATGACTATGTAAAGGACAGAATTAAAGGAAAATAAAAGAAAAAACATAGAATATACTAAAATTCCATTAACAGTGAAATGGATAAGTAAAAGTCAAAACAAGCTTCATGGAGTAAATGTTACAGAACTAGAATGACACATGTTAACATGTTTAAATTACACAAGGTAAAAATGGTTTGAAAAAGCAAGTTATATCTCAACTTGATTTGCATTTGGGATATTTGGGAAATAATAAAAACACTATGCTGGAGAATGCCTGGGTGCAAGGGTATAAGAAATACACTGGGAAGGAGAATACAGAGGCTTCACAGTTATCAGTAATGTACATGTTATTCGATTTTTTATTATTCTTTAATATTGACAATTTTACATCAATCTTATTATAAAAATTATAATTAACTCAAGGCATCAATAATTTTATCAATGTGATAGCTTACAAAAGGATGCAATAATTGCAAACCCACGTGCTTACACTATGTTATTCAGTTTCTTGATGGGTTTTCAAATGGTATAGAGCTAATAGTAGTTGAAATTAAAGCAACCATATGATTTTCTGTTTTCTGATAACTTTGTATTCCTTTAAGCCAGTGGCACCCCAATCTTTTGGCACCAGGGACCAGTTTGATGGAAGACAGTTTTTCCATGGACCAGGAACGGGGATGCTTTCAGGATGATTCAAATGCATTACATTTGTTGTGCACTTTATTTCTAATCTAATGCTACTGCTGATCTAACAGAAGGTACTGGTTTGTGGTCCAGAAGTTGGGGACCCCTGCTCTAAACTGAAAAATATATACACAAATTATATTAAATATGGACATTACTATACACATATACATGTGAACATTTAAAAATAGCTAGGATAGACAATTTCAAAATAAGATAAATTATAAAATATTTTAAGGGTTATATAATTACAAAATATGTAAAATGAAGCAAATATATACTTTCAATCAAATTTTAGTCAACCAAATATGCATATAAAACCTATTCAATACTACTTTGGTTAGAACAATCTGTCTGGGAGATTATTAAAATTCTTATATCCTAGGAATAAGCACNAAAATTTAAAACAGCACACACAACTTTAGAAAAAATGCAGAACACAGAAACTTTCATCTAGAATTTTTCATATTCTGTTGGTAGTAGCTTAAATGCATACAATATTCTTTGAAAACAATTCAATATTACAATAAATGCATTGAGACATCTGCATACCTGATGCATCAACAAGTCCAATCACATGTGTGTACCAAGAAATAGATACAGAAATATTTGTATTAATATTGCTTAAAATTAGAAAAAGAAAGAGAAAATATAGAAAAAAGAATGACTATGTAAAGGACAGAATTAAAGGAAAATAAAAGAAAAAACATAGAATATACTAAAATTCCATTAACAGTGAAATGGATAAGTAAAAGTCAAAACAAGCTTCATGGAGTAAATGTTACAGAACTAGAATGACACATGTTAACATGTTTAAATTACACAAGGTAAAAATGGTTTGAAAAAGCAAGTTATATCTCAACTTGATTTGCATTTGGGATATTTGGGAAATAATAAAAACACTATGCTGGAGAATGCCTGGGTGCAAGGGTATAAGAAATACACTGGGAAGGAGAATACAGAGGCTTCACAGTTATCAGTAATGTACATGTTATTCGATTTTTTATTATTCTTTAATATTGACAATTTTACATCAATCTTATTATAAAAATTATAATTAACTCAAGGCATCAATAATTTTATCAATGTGATAGCTTACAAAAGGATGCAATAATTGCAAACCCACGTGCTTACACTATGTTATTCAGTTTCTTGATGGGTTTTCAAATGGTATAGAGCTAATAGTAGTTGAAATTAAAGCAACCATATGATTTTCTGTTTTCTGATAACTTTGTATTCCTTTAAGCCAGTGGCACCCCAATCTTTTGGCACCAGGGACCAGTTTGATGGAAGACAGTTTTTCCATGGACCAGGAACGGGGATGCTTTCAGGATGATTCAAATGCATTACATTTGTTGTGCACTTTATTTCTAATCTAATGCTACTGCTGATCTAACAGAAGGTACTGGTTTGTGGTCCAGAAGTTGGGGACCCCTGCTGTAAACTGAAAAATATATACACAAATTATATTAAATATGGGCATTACTATACACATATACATGTGAACATTTAAAAATAGCTAGGATAGACAATTTCAAAATAAGATAAATTATAAAATATTTTAAGGGTTATATAATTACAAAATATATAAAATGAAGCAAATATATACTTTCAATCAAATTTTAGTCAACCAAATATGCATATAAAACCTATTCAATAGTACTTTGGTTAGAACAATCTGTCTGGGAGATTATTAAAATTCTTATATCCTAGGAATAAGCACTATACTACAAATGGACAGAGGAGCCTCATGCGCTACACTCATGGGCTACACTCATGGGCTACACTCATGGGCTACACTGGGTCGCAAAGCACTGGACACGACTGAGTGACTAAGCACAGACACGCACACACCTTACTCATAGACTATAAATCTTCTTTTTTCTTCAAAAAGCATGATTTTTACTTGTAAAATAATGAGAAGAAATTGTCTTTTCTTCATTTATATTAACCTTTTTATCTTAAGGATGGAAAGTAGAGTTAGTATGGATAATAGAAATTGTTGGAAAGATGAAAATGAAGCAGATAATACCGTAGAACTAGCTATTTTTGCATTCTAGCCACAGAGGAAGTGAAGATGGGTACCTTGTGATAGTCTATCAGCTAAGCAAGTTGGAGCTGATGGGTGACTGATGGGCCTGACATAACCAGGTTGGAGTGCTCTGCTAGGCTTTTCCAAGCCATAAGAAGAAATTAGCACAGACGGAGCAATATGTCTCTGTAGGGTGGTGGTAGGGGTTCAAGAAATAGCTCACAGCAATCAGGGTATGGAATCCTTTTATTCTACTGCAACTGAATATTCTAAAAATGATAACCCAAATGTTTTACAATTGAAAATATCTAGAACCAGAATTAAACTAGAAAATAAGTAATTGCTGTTCTCCATCAAAACTTCAAAAAAATAAATAGTTTGAAATACTGGTAAAGATATCAATCTATTAACCTATTTACTCAATCTATCATGAATACTACATATTTTAGGTATTAGCACTATGAAAGAGCAGTCTAAAATATAAGGATTTCAAGGATATATAGGTATACTCAATGCAATTTGCAAGACATTTTCTCATGTTAGTTTGTGAATTTCTGTGGTGGCATACTTTTTTAAAACCAGCATTTGTTAAAGTAACTTGGACAGCTTTTTTTTCCCCCTCTGTAATACTAACATGTTATAGAAACAGTGTTTTGCTCAATCTACTTAAGTAACAGTTGGCTTATAATCAGAGGCTTATAGAATAACTGAGGCATAGAGTAGTCTGTGCAAGTCTAAGTTTTGGAATTTGATTTCTAAATCTGAAACTTTAAGAAAGAAAAATGAGGAAAGAGACTAAGTGTTATTGAAAATTTCAAATTTAGTTTTCTGAAAAATTTAAAAAATTTTGAATTCAAGTAGAAAAGTATATGCTGCTAAATCGCTTCAGTCATGTCCTACTATTTNAAGAAAGAAAAATGAGGAAAGAGACTAAGTGTTATTGAAAATTTCAAATTTAGTTTTCTGAAAAATTTAAAAAATTTTGAATTCAAGTAGAAAAGTATATGCTGCTAAAGCGCTTCAGTCATGTCCTACTATTTGCGACCCCATAGACGGCAGCCCACCAGGCTCCCCCTGTCCCTGGGATTCTCCAGGCAAGAACACTGGAGTGGGTTGCCATTTCCTTCTCCAGAAAAGTATATGCATACATATAAATGCTCTAATACTCTACTTTAAATATTCTTGAAGTGAAGTTGGATATTCTGTGGGGAAAAAAAAATGTATTTATTTATTACTGGGTACAGAACACATTGGAGATGAAAATAGTAGCCCACTCCAGCATTCTTACCTGTAAAGAAGGAGACTGGTAGGCTAGAGTTCATGGGGTTACAAAGAGTTGGACACGATTGAGTGACTGAACACATACAACACAGAAATATTGGAAGAAAGTTAAATAGTCTTTGTCCTTATTAGCTCTGTTCCACTATAGTGAGGGAGATTAAGAAAGCATAAAATTTAGACTCTAAAATTCAGTACATATATTAAAACCTTGCCATAATGTGATAAGTACAGTCAAAATGTAGATAAATAATCTGCCACTCCACCAGAAGGTAAGGACTTAGCAGCTCTCTCCCCATGCATATCTGTAAAGGAGCAAGAAAGGGGCTGACCAAAGCACAGGAAAAAAGTATGACTTCATTATGTCTGTATTATGGTTGTATGGTCCTTTTCTTTTCTATGTTATGTAGGAAATAAGCAAACATGAGGCTTATATTGGGAACTGAAGAATCAAGGACTATTTAGGTACAATGGTTAAGGAAATCCTGGCTGAAAAGGAGACATTTTCTTAGATGTAAAGGAAGAGAAAAATCTAGCCATGTGTTGATAGTTGGTAAGAAGCATCTTAGGCAGAGAAAAACACCCCTCAAGGCTAGACAAAACTTGGCATATTCGAAAAAATGAATATAGCACCGGAGTATCCATAAAGCCATGACTTTGAAGTAGGGAGGTCCAGATAGTCATCTCCTTGAAGAGTATAGAAAGAAGTCAGATTGTATTCTAAGTACAGTGGGAAGCCCTTGAAGGATTTTAAGCAGTTGAGTAACATAATCCAAAGGACATTTTTACAACAAACAGAAACTAGACTTGAGGGCAGTGAGTATGGAATCAAAGGTACTACTCCACAGGCTGTTGCAGAAATCCAGATGAAAACATGCCTTGATTGGCATGAGGCCCTCTGCTGTGAGGTAAACAGGAGGTATATACGGGAGACTATAGAGTTGTAGGAGTGGGAAGAATGAAACCATCTGTAAGAGTTGGAAAGAAAGCTCACTGCAAAACTGAAGTAAAGAAATTCCAAGAACAGCAATTTAATTGAAACAAAGCAGCTGAGTGCTGCCCTGTTCTCCATCAATGTTTAGCTGTTGAGGTGAAGTTACTGAGGTTGAAATACCAGAGCTCATCCATGTTTGGAGTTTGCTAGCGCTATAAGAAGGGAAAAAAAAAAAGGATGTCCTTCTTCTAAGAGGATAACTGAAATAACATATCATATATTATAGGAGGGCAAGAAAGGAAGAGAAATAAGAGGGAACAATAGAGAAAAATGGTGATGATGAAAAAGGAAGTAATATTCCACACCCTCACACCCAGAGATTCATGAAGTTATAAAAGAAGAAAAGAGTTTCTCCTTGAGAGCATTGTAAGGAAACAATATCTTCAAGTTTTAATTAAGGTAAAAAATATGGAGGAATTCATCTAGTATATAGTCAAGGATGTATAGTCACAGAGCTAATGTTTCAGAGGTGGGAAATGAATAGAGATTAGGTCTAGTTCAGAGATGTACAGGCAATGTGGGAGTGATTATCACTGTAAAAAGGGATGGCTAAGAAGGGAAGATGAGAATAATTATTGTAATCACCAAGATAAGTGTGGACAGGCATACCTACTGCTGTGCTCACAAATGCTTATGCCTGTTTATGCGATGGCATCTCTGCGATGTTTATTCATGCTCATGGGATGCTGCCAACTTACTCAGGGGCCTCCATGTGTGATAATGGCTGTTGTAAGCTGCGCTTCCCTGTGGCTAGGTATAAGGTCCTAGAGAGCTGACTAGAGACTCCCTAGCAGCTATTCGTGGAGGTTTGGAACATCACGTTTCTGAGGCTTCTCAAAGTTTCAGCTCTCAAAACTTCTGTATTCTTACAGCTTCCCTTAATAGAAGGCTATGACTACAATCTAGTTGGAACTATGATTTACCTACTGAAAGTAATTTGCAGATTACCCATGCATTGGTTCTTAAACTTGACTTATCTCAGAATCACTTTTGCAAATTCTTTTGGAAAATATGAATCTTGCATTCCATTTAACAATTCATCATCATTTTGGGAGATTAATATATTTATTTTTTAATCAATATTTTATAAAACTGTAAAACATTGTATTGTTACAATATAATACACCTAATAATATCCCTATAATTGCTGTACAGCTAAGTCTACACTGGCCAAAATAGTGGGAACATCCAGCTAGATGGAATTTTGTTTTAATTTTTATTTTATATTGGAGTATAGCTGATTTAAAATATTTTGCTAGTTTCCAATATACAGCAAAATGTTTTAGTTACACATATACATATATTTTTTTCAGAGTCTTTTCTCACATAGATTATTACAGAGCATTTATTGAGTAGAGATACCTGTGCTATACAGTAGGTCCTTGTTGATTATCTATTTTATATATAGTAGTGTGTATATGTTACTCCCAGCTAGGTGAAATTTAAAGTAACCTTCCATGACCTGGCTACTTCTACAGCCAATCAATGCATCTACCTTGACCTTCATGGAAAAAAAAAGTGTATTTTGATTTCACTAAACAGGGATTTAGAATTCTTAGTATAGGAAGTAATTGACAGTTCAGCATTCACATTGAGAAATCAAGTATTCCTAGNCTATACAGTAGGTCCTTGTTGATTATCTATTTTATATATAGTAGTGTGTATATGTTACTCCCAGCTAGGTGAAATTTAAAATAACCTTCCATGACCTGGCTACTTCTACAGCCAATCAATGCATCTACCTTGACTTTCATGGAAAAAAAAAGTGTATTTTGATTTCACTAAACAGGGATTTAGAATTCTTAGTATAGGAAGTAACTGACAGTTCAGCATTCACATTGAGAAATCAAGTATTCCTAGACCCTGTTCACATGGTGCATTGATAATCTAGTGCACATCCTCACCCTCCACATTGTATTGGATAACCAATTTGTATGCCTGCTTTCTCCTACTAAGTTTAATTTCATCAGAGATAAGAAAGTGGTTGCTCTTAACTTTGTATTTTCAATATTTAGCACAGTCCCTCGTATGCACATTATTTTTTTTAATGCTTCAATAAGCTCAATTGTAAGATCTCATAGTTAAGCGGAAATAAATGCATACAGTTAAAGTGTAATTGGTAAGTACACACTGGAAATCCACATGAGATATTCTGCCAACATGAGAAGGAATCCCCAGCTTAGGTTTGAATGTGGGGTTCAAGACAAGAGACGACGTCACAAAAGGTGTGAAGGAATGAAATCAGTGTTTGAAAATTCTTAAAGTCAATTTTTAAAATATCTATGTGAAAGTAGAGAAATGTGTCAAAGATAGGCATCATTTAAGGCAGGGAAATGGTAAAAGTGAAGTATTAAAGAAGTATAAACTGCTGCTAGTGATAGCTTAGAGAGAGCCAGATTAAATAGTATGGTACTATGTTTAGGGTAGATTCTAAATTTTTTAATCTTTTTTCCCCAGTTTTCTGAAAACAAGCAGTTGACTCTATCTACTAGATCTTCTGCAGAAACATAAGACTTCTTGATAAAAAAACAACAGAATTTGAAAATAGCAGAAATGAGCTTGAGCCCTGATTCCTCTACTCATCAGCTTTTGTTGCTACAAATTGAGTCCTTAAGTTTCTTGAGACCCAGTTTCTGTAAAATGAGGATAACAAGTCCCGCTTCACCACAGAGTTTTTGTGAAGATTAGGTGAGAAAATGTTTGGAATATGATTAATAAACTGAAAAATACTTCATAAAAATAAAATTCTCTTATTTTTATTCTGTCTCACTCTGTGTCTGTCTCTTATGATATCTTGTCATTTTTCCTAGGGGAATTCTTCAGAGCACATGCAATCATAATTTGCTGATAATTATCCAAATTAATATCTAATTATTTTATTCAAGTGTTTAGTTCAAATAATTTGAAATTAAACATGCATGATCTCATGAACAACTAGTATAGGCTGCATTTTCTTTGCTCTCATAACCGAATGATTATATTTTTAAGGTACATTTAATAATATCCACTTTCTTTTTGTTGTTGTTAATTTCCACTTTCTGACCCAAGGGGAAAAAAAGGTTTTTAATCTCTTCTCCTAGGGACTTGAAACTTCAGGGAGAAATATGTATGCTTAAGTTGGTGAGAGAGTAATAATAACCCTTGCCATAATAATACTTATTATTCATGAGAAAATAGTCATCATTTTAAAGTATTAATTTGTTCTTTCTACACATTATTTTTAAGGCTTCCTGTTTGCCAAGCACTGTGCTAAATACAAAGGACACAGTAGTAGCACAATAGACATACTCATGCCTTCGGGAAGCCCACGGCAGATTGAAAAAGACATATAACGAAACAGTTGCAATAAAGTAAGATGAATGTGCATGGTGACATAAAGAAAACTATGTACATATAGATCTTGATATTTAAAACTTAGAATCAAGGCGACCAAAGTGAAAAAAGCAAGAAGTCAAGACTTAAGAACCTAACTGGGTATCAAAGTCAACCACTTAGGAGTTCATGGCATGTTACTTGTTATTTAAATGCTAGTTCTTACTGTATTTATATTTAAACTGTTTACTCTTGCTTTATTTTTTCTAATCGGGCTGTGCTTATGTTCCTTTAATGCATACAAGACTTAATTGGAGTGACGGTAATAAACAAGCAGATGATTTTGTTGGCATAAACAAAGCAAAAATAGATAAAATGGAAACTCCTTCCTTGAAAGGAACTCAAGACTATTACTACAATACAAAAATTAATTATTCATATTTTGAGAGATAAAAGGTAAAATTGTCATTTCTTTGTTATGACCTTCAAATAATTAATTAGGAATTTATAGAATTAAGCTTCAGCAATGAAATGCTTATATGATATAAAATCTCACACATGCTTCCAATAATAATGGATGATCATAGCATGGTCTGCTTCAGAGCTGTGTGGCTGTGAGATAAATCTTAGAGCATGGGTATCCACAAGTGAGCCAAAGTCAAACTAAGAAAGATAGTTTTGACAACACTTGAAGGATTATTTTCTAGAGGTTGTTAGGATGATTAGTTCTTGTAATGCCACATGTTACAAGAAACATAGTAAAATTTGGTTGCTTTTGCTTCCTATAATTTGAACTATTATTTATCAGAAACAAAGTAAATTTCCCAGTGGTTCTCCAAAAAACCATTGTTTTTCAAGAAGTGGCTTTCCTTTGTTTCACTCTTGCTCACAGTATAAAGGGACTTTTCTAATCAACATTAATGGAGCCACATAACAGATTCTTTTCTGGCATTTATATTTAATTAGATACAAAGACCAGTGGCTGGCACATAGTAGATTACTAGTGAATATATCGGAGAAGGCAGTGGCACCCACTCCAGCACTCTTGCCTGGAAAATNTTGACCACTTCCAATTTGCCTTGATTCATGGACCTAACATTCCAGATTCCTATGCAATATTGCTCTTTACATCATCAGACCTTGCTTCCATCACCAGTCATATCCACAACTGGGTGTTGTTTTTGCTTTGGCTCCGTCTCTTCATTCTTTCTGGAATCATTTCTCCACTGATCTCTAATAGGATATTGGGCATCCACCGACCTGGGGAGTTCATCTTTCAGTGTCCTATCTTTTTGCCTTTTCGTAGTGTTCATGGAGTTCTCAAGGCAAGTCTCCAGTGGACCACATTCTGTCAGAACTCTCCACCAAAGACTTATACTTCTTGGGTGGTCTAACACAGCATGGGTCATAGCTTCATTGAATTAAACAAGGTTGTGGGCCATGTGATCAGATTGTTTAGTTTATTTTGTGACTATGGTTTTCAGTCTGTCTGCCCTCTGATGGAGAAGGATAAGACACTTATGGAAGCTTCTTAGGGAAGCTTATGGAAGCTTTCTGATTTGACAGACTGACTGAGGGGGATACTGGGTCTTGTTCTGATGGGCAGGGCCATGCTCAGTAAATTTTTAATCCAATTTTCTGTTGCTGGGTGGATCTGTGTTCCCTCCCTGCTATTTACCTGGGACTAGACTATGGTGGAGGAAAGGAAGATAATGGTAACCTCCTTCAAAAGAGAAACCTCATTAAGATGGTAGGTGCTGGAGGAGCTGTGAGGAGATACCCTATGCCTTAGGACAAAGGAGAAGCCCCAGCAAGACAGACAGTAGGAGGGGTGAATTCAAGTTTAGAATCAAACCCCATTCCCACCAGAGACACTCACAGGGCTCAAACAAACCTTGTGTGCGCAGGATCCTGGGACCCCACAGAGACTGAGATAGAACTGTGGTTTGAGCCTCTCCTGTGGAGGTACAGCTCAACAGTGGACTGCCACGGGGACAGGGGCCCAGGGTGCAGCAGACCTGGGTATGGCATAAGCCCTCTTGGAGGAGGTCACCATTGACCCCACTACACAGCTACCAGAACTTACACATGACTGAGAAATAGACTCTTGGAGGGCATAAACAGAGCCTTCTGTGCACCAGGACCCAAGAGAAAGGAGCAGTGACCCCACAAGAGACTGCCCTGGACTTGCCTGCTAGTGTCCAGGAGTCTCCCGTGGAGGTGTGGGTTGGTGGTAGCCTGCTGCAGGGTTGGGGGAACTGAGTGTAGCAGTTCGCACCTACATGCCTGCTGAAATCCAGTCTAAATGGGTCTCCCACATTACACTTTCAAAAGCTACCTAGTCCAATACACATGTTCCCAAAGTCATCAGTCTCAAAATTAACACACACTTCCATCCACTATGTGTCGAGAAAGTGTTTGTCTGGTGATAGTATGGGCTTGAATTTGTTGTAAGACATCTACTATATAGAGCTACTGAAATATGACTCCTGGCCCCGAGAAAGCAAATAGCCCCAGAAGCCACAGCTCTCAGACACCCAGTAAGTCATCACTGAGCAGTGTTTTGTGACCAACCTTGAAAAACTGCTTTAATACCTAGGGCTCATTTCTGGTCCATCTTCGTTTCTGTCGTACGCAAAGAGCTGTCTCTGCTGCCTGCCTCTGTGTGTGAATTGTGCTTAGGTCTACACAGGACTCACTATAATGCTTTCATTCATTCTGTACAATCTTTCAAACTCAGAGTCCCCACTCCACTAGAAAATCTCCAATCAGTGATGACTTCAGTATCTACATTTGCTTCTTCACAATAGTTTACAAAGTAGCTGTCTCCAGTTTCAGTGGCTAAAATAAATCTGTGTTGAGGATTCTAATTATCCAAGAACTTTGGCAGTTTGAGTTGAATTGCCTTAAATGGCAAATAAAAATCTTTTTTCAAAACCTCTGACGTGGATGGAATACAATTGTTTATTTAAAAAAAAAAAAAAAAAAGCTTTTCTTTTTCTCTCTTTGGTTTTTTAATCAATTTAAGTCTGACTCCAGAGTATTGCTCCAGCTCCTGACTCCCTTTCCCCAAGGTTGAAGGAGAAACCAGAAGGCCTGATTGGTACCCAGGAAAGAAAAAGTCTTGAACTTTCACTCCCTTATGGATGCTGAGTCTACCAGTTATTGAAAGCTCAGTGGTACTGCTGAGTCTGTGTGAGCTACCTAATATTTCTTTCCATAACTCATTACATTTGTAGAATAAAATTCACACAAAATGAAAATCATATTACTGATATTTTCATGCACATTTTTCTAGTTATCTTTCTTCAAACTTCTTTGAAATAAGAAATTGTACTCATACAAGAAAAGAAATATTTCTTGCTTATGTTTTCCACTGCCTCAAAGTTTCTGGTAAATTATTATATACATATTAGGTGCTGGATATTATTTTTATCAATAAAAAACAATATTGAATTAAACATTACTAAATTTCAACTCTAGACACTTTCCATTGGTTGACACTGACTAAATCCATATTATGATACATTGCAATCCAGTGAAGCCTCATTGTTTCCCCTGGGAGTAAAAGTCTTATGTCGCAGACTGTTTTGTTCACTTACAAAATGACTTATGCCATAGGGTGAGTGTGTCCTCATGAGTGTGTGCATTCACCTGTTTACAAATTGCTGTGATACACAGAGAGCAAAGTAATACATAACATGGAACTTATAGTCTTCCTGTGGGTTTGAAACCTGTCTCAACCATCTATTAGCCTTATAAACTCGGTTATCTTAACTTCACTAAGCTCTAGCTTGGAAAGTTACTTTTTTTAATATAAATTTATTTGTTTTCATTGGAAGTTCATTACTTTACAATATTATATTGGTTTTGTCATACATCAACATAAATCCACCACAGGTATACACGTGTTCCCCATCCTGAACCCCCCTCCCCCCTCCCTCCCTGTACTGTCCCTCTGGGTTGTCTCAGTGCACCAGCCCCAAACATCCAGTATCATGCATCGAACCTGGACTGGCAATTTGTTTCACATATGATATTATACATGTTTAATAGTAATAATACCTATTCTATGAGATTCTGGTCAGGAGTAAGTAGGTGAGATGAAGTCGCTCAGTCATGTCCAACTCTTTGCATCCCTGTAGACTGTAACCTACTAGGCTTCTCTGTCCATGGGATTCTCCAGGCAAGAATACCAGAGTGGATTGCCATTTCCTTCTCCAGGGGATCTTCCCAACCCAGGGATCGAACCCGGGTCTCCTGCATCGAAGGCAGGTGCTTTAACAACTGAGTCACCAGGGAAGCCCGAGAAATGTATATAAAGTACTTAGTGGAGTATATGATGCCTAATGGACATTAACTTAATATATCTAACATGTCTTATAGGAAAATGGCTTTTAATTGTTTGACAGCACAGTATATAATATAATTAAATAACAAGCAAATTCATTGATAAACTAAATACATTCTTGTCTAATTATATTTCTCTTACTATGTGCAATAAACTCTGGTATATATACATTTTTCCACACTATTCTATACTTGCTTCTATTATTATTTTTTTTAATGCCTAGCAG